>FLMG01001529.1:1682-40541 GCA_900088475.1 Hyphochytrium catenoides
CAAGCAGTCGTGGCCAATGCTCGAAGGATAGTAGAGCTAGGTTACCTACTCCCCGAATTCGAGGCCGTATCTCCTGCGATACGCAGCAAGAGAGCTAAGCTGCTAAGAGTCCGCAACCCTAAATTTACCGGGCCAGACAGAGAGCCCCAGGCAGTAAGCACCGACGGCTAGCTCCATACCCTTCAGGCTAAATCCACTGTGGAGGGGCCGCCAACGTTTGCCTCGCATCTCTGCTTTCAGAAGGCCGAGAGGAGGGCGCCGGCTAGGGTCGATTTCTTCATCCAAGAAAGAGCAGGACAAGTTCAACCGCCTAAAGTCGTGGGCAGAAGCCTCCATTACCCAATCGCCGGTGTCGGCCATGTCTTTGGTGATCAGGGACGTGATTAGCGGAATACCACCTTCAACAACACGTTCGAGGAAGGGGAGGAGACAGGCGAAAGCCTGGCCCTTGCGGGTCGCGCGGAGTAATATTCAAGTCAAGGGCAGAGTGTTTTGGGATAAGTGATCGACCTGCTTACCCTCGCCCACGATTCTTCACCTTTCTCCTCCCAGTAGAGGCTTCAAAGCAGGAGAAAGCGACGCTGCAGTAGATAGACGGCTCGAAGATAAATCAACGCCAGCCTCAAGCCTCGCTTCACAGATCGGCAGGCACTCCCATTGTCAGCACTTGAGGCCGTAGAGAGCAGAGATTGCCATCCGACAGCTGTGGGCGACAGTGCCGCTTGTAACAAAAGCCATAGATTTAATATTATAGTTTCTCGTAGTTCCTTGGAATGGACACTACTGTCCCAGTAGATAGGCAGGCCTTGTCGCGGAGGAGCTCTGGGGCTGGCTGGGTCCGCGATAGTCCACAGGTCGTGTCAATGTCAGACCAACAGAGAGGCAAGCCACACGATGATTCTTGAGGATCCGCTGTAACTCTATTGCCATTGTGTCGCGGCAGCAAAGGAGACTCTGCCCGCTTCATCAAGCAGTTCATGCCTTAGCATCTGTGTTTTTTTGCACTATCGCCTTGGCCCTTTGGCTTCACTCTCCCAGAGTCTTATAAGAAGAGGGGCTCTTCTAACTCTAGAGCTCCGTGGGCGCGCCGTGGTGTACACCGGGAACGACAGTACAATTGAATCTTTCTAAGGTAGAATGCCGGTCATAGCAGTCAACCGTGACGCTCTGTACAAGGCCTTGGGAAAGGTCTACACCGAGGAGGAATTTGATGATCTCTGCTTCCAATATGGCATCGAGCTGGTATGTCCTACTGACTATAGACATAACGCTGTCTCCTAAAAGCTTCGTACCTTGTGCAACCAGGATGAGGTCACGTCAGAAAAGCAGATGGCAAGAAAGGCCGATAAGGAGAGCTCCACCGCCTCAGATGATGTTATATTCAAAATAGATATCCCAGCCAATCGCTATGATCTCCTCTGCCTGGAGGGCCTGGCGCGGGCACTCAGGATATTTCTAGGACTAGAAGCCAACCCAGTAGGTTGATTCTCTGTGAACTCGGAAGTCGGCGTTTGATGGCTAACCTTGTCCTCCCGAAGGTGTATAAAGTTCTTAAGCCGGCTAGCGGAAAGCTGCAGATAATGAATGTGAAACCATCTACGAAGGTACCATTCGGTGGATGGTGGTTGCTCTAACTTTAAAGCTTATATGTTTGCTCTCCTCAGCAAATCAGGCCCTACGTCGTAGCTGCCATCCTTCGTAATCTGTCGCTGGACCATCTTTCATACAACAGGTAAGAGTAATGATACTCTTGACAGACACCGAGCACAGGTGTGTCTGACCATCCCTCTTCTTGAGACAGCTTCCTTGACCTTCAGGACAAGCTCCATCAGAATATTTGTAGGCGGCGGACGCTGGTAGCGATCGGAACTCATGACATGGACACTCTGGAGGGTCCCTTCACGTATGATGTAAGAGATATAAATATTAGGGCTTGGAGTAGCTGTAAAGTGGTCTGGTGTACTTACCATAATCGACAGGCCAAGCCTCCAAAAGACATCTCTTTTGTGCCTCTGAACCAGTCGAAGAAAATGACAGCAGCGGAGCTTATGGAGTTTTTGAGGACTGACCCCGAACAAAAACACTTAAAGCCATACACGGACATCATTTACAGTTCGCCAGTCTATCCGGTGCGTTATGACAGACAACAAGGTCTCGAGTATCTCATCCCATGACCATTCTGACCTGTACTTTGCCGCCCTCTGAAATGGCTGTTAAAATAACCAGGTGATCACTGATAAGAACGGGGTAGTTCTATCGCTTCCACCTATTATCAATGGGGACCATTCAAAGGTGCGTTAGAGCCCAAGGAGACAATTTTTATGCGTCTCGTATAATGAACACTCTCGCACTATCGTAGATTTCGAAGAGCACCAAGAATTGCTTCATTGAATGCACCGCGACCGACCTGACCAAAGCGAAGATTGTATTAAACACCTTGGTAAGGGGCCGTGCACTTGGCTACTACGTCGTTATCTCTTCGATCTATCGTTTTTGCCTTAAGGACCTTATTAGGTATACTTCAAGCTGACTCCTGACTCCTCCTAAGGTGGCGATGTTCTCTCAATATTGCCATAATCCATTCGAAGTGGAGCCCGTTCAGATTCAGTATCACGATGGACAATCAGCCGTGGTACCTGACCTTTCAGACAGACAGGTACGATGCCATATTAGGATAGGTTATCTGTAGGTGGTGTAAGGCCAGTCCTGACTGACCTCATCTTAGGCGGAAGCGTCTGTGAAAAGAACTCAAACCATCGTCGGAGTACCACTTTCTCCCTCCCGCATTGTAGAGTTGTGCAAGAAAATGCAGTTGAATGCCTCCAATTCCAAGGGGTCTGATAAGGTATCGGTCAAGGTGAGTAGAGGTTGCTTCTCTATCATTTGGGAACCGAGAGCTTAGCTGCTTTCACTCGCTCAGGTTCCCCCTACGCGCTCGGATATACTGCAGGAGGTTGATATCATCGAAGATGTTGCCATAGCGTACGGGTATAACAACATCCCTAGGCGTGTCGCCCCAACATTGGCTGTTGCTGCCCCAGAACCCACAAACCTATTGACGGACTTGCTGCGAATGGAGATATCTCGTGCAGGATACACAGAAGTTCTGACTCATGGAATGTGCTCCGCAGCTGAGAACTTCACCTACCTTCGCGAGAGGGATGACGGCAAGACAGCTGTCGTTCTCTCTAATCCAGCGACCGTGGAGTTCGAAGTGGTTAGAACAACCCTACTTCCAGGCATTCTCAAAACTCTGCAGCACAACAAGTCTATTCCTATGAAGGACGGAGTCAAGCTATTTGAGATTTCAGACGTAGTGGTTCTAGATTCAAGGTAATCAAGTCATACTTAACCCCGGATAGGGTCAGGTTGGTCTGACGTGGCTTCACGCTCTTAGCTCTGACACAGGAGCAAGGAACATCCGGAAAATCGCCGCAATATATAGCGGTCCTACGGCTGGCTTTGAGATCATTCACGGTCTAGTAGACAGGATTATGGAATGTTTAGAGATCTCATCGACCTTGCCTGATGTGGAGCCCCTCATCTACGGCAAGGGCCACAAGTACCGGATAGAGCCCTCGTCCGGTACGAACAGTGATTTATGTGCAATCCGCAGTACGTGAAGCTAACCAATAGTGTCCTCTCAGCACCGGTCTACTTCCCTGGGAGGTCAGCAGATGTGATCTTTATTTCGAACAAGGGTGAAGAGACGAAGGCAGGCTCTTTTGGAATTATCCATCCAGAGGTCCTGGAGAACTTTGAACTCACGTATCCTGCGTCCGCCGTAGAGCTCAATCTTGAGGTGTTCATTTGAGAGGATGGCAAGTCTTCTCTAGAACGAAGGCAGGGAAACTTGGAAAGGGTTCAGGCAGGAGACACAGTTGGCGATTAGCGTCTACCGTCATCTCAACTTGCTGATGCATGTACAATGCATAAGCACCTATAGCTTTCTCTACTTGAGGCTCCTGCTAAGACGTGATCTCTAATGGATTACGACCTCTTTCAGACATTGAAGTCCACAAACGCCATATACTGTGACTCGGATGGAGCAACTAGGAACGGCCTCTTGGTCGGGCTACTATTGTCTAAAGATTGGGGTGCCGGAGTTACAGCGATATATCATGATGAAGCCCCATGGTTAGGGTGTTGAAGGGAATGTATTACTTTGATATCTAGATGGAAAAAAATATCTAAGAGCAAGCACGCAACTGATGCGGCCTTGGAGGCAAAAGGGTCATGGCGTAAGTCCGAAAGCCCCATCATAAATATCGGAAATGTAAACGCGCGCACGTAAGGTTGTAGTACGAAGCGCTGCCCACAATCAAAACTGCTTTGGCTTCAGCGGGGCCGCTCGAAGCATAAATAGTGAAAAATACGTATGCTGGGGAAGGGCCTAAGCTGATGGCGCAGCAACTAAGGAGCGCATCCGGGAGAGATCCGTAGGAAGAAAAGGCCGTGTTGATGCACTTGGGGCGGGGGCCTGTGTTCGTGCCTTCTTGAAAGGACCTGAGCTCTGATTCTCGACATTCTCGCTGGACTCCCTGTCACGCTTCTTCAGAGACGATGCGTCCTTCAAGTCCTCCTCTTCCAATGAGTGAACCCCAGTTTCCTTCACTTCATCTGCAATCACCTCAGGAATCTTATCGTCCTCCAGAAGGCAAAGCAGGTAGTCCAGCCATTCAGTGTTTGCAGTTGGGTCTAGAGCTGGTAGAGTCGTGATGATCTCCATATCGGTACTATACCTGCACATCTAAGGATGTCGCGCTAGGTAATGCTCTGGGGCAGATTGGTGCGCGATGTTGCCTAGTACGAAGCGTCTCTTTATGTTCGGTCTCTGGTGCGGTATGTTGAAATTCGAGAACTGAAAGTACCCGGCTGGTTTGTAGAAGGCTGAGGGATCAGCAAGCAGGAGGCAGCTGTAGAACTCCAGAAATGATCCTGTGATATGACGGTGTCGGTCTCCTTTGGGAGTTGCCAATATGACGGTGGCGCCTGGCCCACGGCTCCTGCTTAGCGACTCAAAAAAAACGCCAGACTACTGCTGCTCTTGTTAGTGCATCTAGAGTTCTATTACCTCTTACAGTCTTATGTCTATCGTCAGCAAAAAGTGTAGAACACCCGCGGATGATGGCTCTGGCCATCATTGTAGCTCATAACCCAGGAGGCTGATGGCTCGTTGAATGACCGGTTCCCCAACTTGCACTTGTTTCACCTGACACCATGAAGAGACCAGGTATGCTCTACCGTGTCCCTACGCCTCATCGACACGTATCTCCTACAGGATGGTTGTGATGAGGGCGTGAGGGCAGAATAAGGTGGTCGGTTCAGCCCTATCCTACTGGCAAGACGCGTAGGCTCCCTAATCGATGGACACAAAGGAGGAGATGGGCTGGACGAGAGCGGGAGAAGAAAGACCAGTTTCTTTTCTCTTCTCTTCTGCCACGTTCCGCCTTTCCCTTCGCTCAAGCTTCCAAAACCGCCTCCTTCTTTCCCGTCCCCTCACTGGCTTGGAAGAAGGAAGAGAAGGAAACAGAAGCGAAGCACAGAAAGAAGGGAACCCGCAGACACTGGCTCATGGCAAGAGGTCCAAATAAAAGTAGGACAGCTGTCTTCCAAGGTTTGAACCTCAAGAATGACGGGAAGATGCCAAACCTCAGAATGAGAGATGGAGAGACGGTGTCCATGTAACCACTTCGGACGGGAGCAGGTTTGATTGCAACCACCCACCCCAACCCAAGAAACAGCAGAAAGAATGCGTATCAGGTCTCAGACGGAAGTCCCACCCGCACTTTCTGTACAACGCGAACCATAGAAGGATGCGTCAGAAGAATGAGAAGTCACCTTGGGTGGGGGCGGATAGACCTGATTGATAGAAAGATAAAAGGATAATAACCGGTGGTCTTAGTGTTTCCCTACGTTAGCAGACGGCTTACACACACACTTGTTATCCCCATTGCTCGTCTTATACACAACAGAAAATAAGGTTGAGATCCTAGTTCCGTAGAACTGGAACGAGCTCGCGTTTCTCCGGCCCTTCCTTCTTTATTCTCCTGTCGCGCCGCCTCCTGCAAACAGCGCGACCTTGCTCTGAGACCAGGGAAGAGGCGAAAGAAACCCTCAAGTTCCTTTTCTCATAAAGGGCTGTCGCCATCAGTCCTCTTTGAGTTCGTTGCTCGTGTCCAGGCAGTAACGGATAGTCTCAGTTGATGCCGTCACTATTGATGGAGAGGGGCAGGTCATCCAATAGAACCACGTGGAACTCAAGATAATTTCTGCTATGACCCTTTAGATAGAACTAATCCATAACATTTTTATAGAAGCTTCCCGTGTTTTAGCCCGACTCTTCCCCATGTCCACTCCATATCCTTGGTCCACATTCACCAGGGTTAGGAGAACAGTCTTCTTTGTTGACCCTGCGGTCGTTTGTTCTTGTCCTCCTTCTTTCTCAGCTGCTTCTATTACGGCCTTTTATAAACAGCAATCTCCTAATCAACTGAAGGAAAGATCTTTCCTACCTGATAGGGTTGCTAACTAGTAGTGATTGTGAATGTCCAAGCAAGAGATGGCTGGAAGGGCTGATCTATTTTATGGTCGTTCTACCTTTTGTCCCTCCATTGTCAATGTGATGAGGTCAGTAAGGTCTGAGCTTTGTACTTGTTACTAATTGGTCCTCTAGTGTCGTAAGTACCAGTTGTCCAGTATGTTCCCTTTCCTCGAGATTGGTCGCAGCATCACGCTGCACAAGATCTGGCTTTTTTTTGCCACGTACTGTTTCAATAAGAGGCAAGAAGGATCAGTGGAACCTCCTTGCGAAGCATTCTGCTACAGCTCTCTACCTTCATTACTTGCTATACTGTACTATGAACAGGTCAGCGCCTCCTCCTCCTTTCTTCAAGTGGTTGGAAAGGTTGTGAGGGTCGTCCATCTTGCTGTGGGGTCCTGTGGTTGTGGAGTTCGAGCCTCACGGCCTTGTACATGTACTCAAGGCCCGAGGCCTTGATTGTGTTTCTTACTATAAATGCACCCCGGCCCTGTGAAGAACTGGCGCATGGGCTCAAGCCTCAAGCACCTCACCATATAAGGCCAGGGAGTAACGCTGAGAAAAGTTACAGACACATGCTTTGCAACTGCACCCTCTGCAGACCGGGATGGAGATGGGAAGTAACTGTTGGTCCATAATAACTATATAGTACATCCCTTCCTTATCCCTTCTTTGGATAAAGCTCGATTAACGACTTGGTTGATTTTGAGGGTTTGTGCTTGATTCTTGTCATATTCTCTTAGTCACTTTTCATACGTTCTGATGTCTTCTACCTTGTGCTTCACTAAATTGGGATTTTTGTGTTGTCCTATAATAAGCCTAAATAATGACAAACCAATTGAATTTTTGAAAAAAAAAATATTCTCTCCGTACATCTAGGGAGAACCTGTAAGTTTTTCTGCAGCAAGAACACGGTCTCTGTTGCGATGGCGCCCGTTGCTGCGAGGTAATGAGAGGCTGGAAACTTATGCTTCACACGGCCTGAATGAGCTGGAGGACTTTCCATGAAGGTGTCGGCTAGACTGAAGTGTACCACAGCAGAATTACCACAGTTTCTCTTAAGCATCTTAGACCGATCAAAGGTCTACATCCACAATGGTCGTCTTGGTGCATTTGGTTAGAGTGAGAAAGTACAGGTAAGACAGTAAAGGCCGGGGAGAGAAGATGTTTGGGTGCCAAACTGGAAACGACTTCCGAGTTGCATCTTTGATTGGCTGAGGCCATGACTACCTTTCAGCCTTCCGTTGTTTGGCCAATCGCTGGTTGCGAGTCCAGTTCATTTTTCCACGTTGGAGCCTTTCTGGCGCTGACACTGGCGTGAGCTGGGAAAGGACATTCGCACCCTCGATCCTTTTCCGGATACTCTCATTGACGGTCAGCCCAAAACGGCGAACGTTTCGCCATCTAACCAATAATTTCGCTCGCTAGTGATGTTATGGTAGACGGAATCTTTCATTTGAGCTAGAAAGTATCAGCACTTTGGGCGCTTTATTGAGAGCAGGTGCAGGAAGGAAAAAGACCTGAATCTGTACTTGTAGTTCCACAGAGGCATCAAGAGACCGAATCTCCGTTTCACTTTTCGGTCTTCTCTATTCAGAACTCGGAAGTACTGATAAACCCTTCTCTCGACCCCGTTCTACTGAGACATTCGGGTAGTCGGCCACAGCCCAGCTTGGCAATGAAGCTTTATTTATGTTTCAAGATGTATCAAAGCCTCCTATTTCCTCTTTGTTTTTGCTGCCAGGGCCTCTGCAGGAATAAGATCTTACCCAGGCCTCATGCGAAACTTCTATGGTGGCAGCTGTAACTGAATGTGGTTCATGGAGCTGTTCATGGTCTCCTTTCGCCATTATTTTCCAAATAAGCAGGAAATCTTCCGTTTTCTTCAGACTTTTCCTCAGATTTTGTCGGGAATTTGGTTTAGACTATGGCTTTGGCTCGAAAGAACACAGCCTTGGAATTCTCTTCATCTTTTTGAACGGACATCATCAAGCGACCCTGAATGTTCCAACTAATAATAAGGTTATTTACAAGAAATAAAGTGCGCAGCAAAGATCCTTTACTTAGCCCTTATTACTGTCCTTCGCAGTTTGATGGTAGCATGGTGTAGCCAAGGCGATAGTCCTATGTTTCTAGGAAGAAGTCCTAGATTTCAGGCTGATTTCACGCTTGATTTTTCCGGTAGAGGGGCCTTGCGCTCTGATGACGGCTCTCAAAAGGATAGAAAGGGAGTGTCAGATCTGGCAACAAGCCCTTCAGCCTCAACTTTTAGTGTTTGTGGGGAGGAGACTCATTTCTTGTTGCCTATGAGCCTTGTACAGTACAAGTAATGGTTTCAGGACTCAAGGCCAAGGACATGTTGTTTGCGTGATGTGTGATGAAAGGGTTTCGGGCATTTTGGTACTTGTAGCATGTTCTGGAAGACTGCTTGTCGCTGTAACTGATTTGAACCTCTAGAAATAGAGGCTAAAGGTCTCCAGAAAACGGCAACAAAGGACGTGGCCGACCCGCCAAATCCTGCCCACATGTAGAACTACATGTAACACAAGGAGAATCTAACCCTAAGCAGGAGGTGCATGGTACAAGTACTACTAGCTTAGCGCCAAAAAAGGGCAAAAATTAGCTAACTTGTCCATACATTCTGACTAACATTTGAACTTCAACCCTCTGTCGTGACTGTGACCCTGCAAAACTCTCAACACAGTGCCTTTGCGTCGGACAGCGACAGCCTCTCTCTAGACCTACTTTGTCAGGAGCAGTAGCGGCACAGATTTTGACTGGTTGATTCGCAGAACGGCTTGAGACAGTTGAGTGGGGCAACAACTTGCGTGAAGCGAGCGACGATAATAGTAGGTACACAATAGAGGAAACTTTACATGTCTTTGATCATGGTCTTTGATGCTACAGCTTAGAATGAACTAGTTCTACCCCTCTTACAACCTCATTGTTTTAGAGGTGAGATCAGTAAAAGAGAGGTACCGTTGTGCTGTGTGGGTAGTGTGGGGCAAAGTTCTTGTTGTCTCTATCACGACAGAAGGAGATTCTACGTCACGCGGTGTTCAGTAGTCGCAGCAAAAGTGCGTGTTCATTTACGTACTACCATCCGTAGCCAGTTTTCACCTGCGCAAAATCGAGAACAAAGAACTCGCATGTCGCCTTTTCTCAGTCTTCTTCCTTTATCCACTTATCTTCAGTTTCAAAAGTAGTTCTATGAAAAAAATGACAAATAATAAAGGCTTTGCTTGCAGTATGTTAGCTTGGATGCAAGAGTTTCTTTGCTCTTCTGGTAGGTTCCTACAGTAAGGTGGTGGTTTACCGATGTGCCTTCTGTAAAGGTGGTCTACCAATCTATCGACGGCCAATCCACTTCCAGTTGACACCAACTCAGCGCTGAAGAAAATTCTATTTATTACGAGTACAAGCATAATTAGACTCTGGATCGTCCTTCTTCATGCCGATGGATCTCAGGCCTACCAACAGTGAATAAAGGCCTTAATGTGATGCTAGTGACATGCACGGAAGCAGCAGGAATCTTCTGTCATGGGACTCTTCTAATGATATGATTTATCTTGCTTTGCTAGCTAATTATTGCAGCCACTCGTGGTAAGAGCCTTTTATTATTATAAAAATTAGTTGCCCGGCCCCTTGATGGCATTATTGTGATGAACACTCGTCCGGATCCTCCGCCCTCTTCTCGGCTTTATCAAAGTCAATCATCACTCTCTGTAACCTTGGTTGGTTGCGCTCTGAAGAGAAAGATTATTGAGGCAGGAATTGCTCATGGGCGGCGACGATGACCTGGCATATTCTTCCTGACCGCGGCCATGATCTTTCTTTACTCCTGAGGAGCCTCTTGGTGGGGTTGCCTCCGTGGACAGATCTATCTGTTTTAAAAAATGACCCTTAGTATATGCGACGACAGCCAGTTCTCCAATGTTCTTCTTCATGTCTATGATGAGGTTGCAGGGAACAGAGGACCAAACGAGAGCCGCTGTGGTCGTCATCCCATCATCTACATCTCAACGGTAGCCTTAACTCACGAATAAATAAGGGTTCATTGTAGAAGGAGTTTTATGTGAGGAAGTCGCCTCCAAGACAAAAGTGTTGACCCTGTTGTCCGGTCTGTCCAAGTTATGGGCCATTTATAACGTCAATAGGAAACGTTGGGCTGCAACTAACTACTACTCTCCGGGAGGTTCGGGTTAAAGAGACCAGCAGGTACTACCATGAGCCCTCTTCATCAAGGCACTTAATAAAGGAGGAGTGGTGAGTAGTAGCTCGATGAGTTTATCAAATACGTGAATAGAAGGCACCACCACCGCTACGTGCAACGGACGCAGTGAGCTTTAATTACTAGGGAGAGTTGTTAGTGTTATTATGTCACCACCAGATCATCCTTCGATCTTCGGCGCCCTGATAAACAAATGCATCTACTTGATGATGATGAGTGGCGCTGTGCATCTATGCCATACCAATAGACTCTCTACAGCTAGATTATACATATAATAATAGTGACTCCAGCAGCGAGGAGCCTGGCGCACCATGATAGAGAGCCTCCTAGTAGCTTAGCGCGCGCATGATGATGACTCAACTCCAGCACCACTGCCTCCCTTTAGAGCAGGGGCAGCGGCAGACAACAAGGGGCAGGCTCTCCAAGGGGGCGGTGTCAATGTAACCTCACTGGAGGAGCATTCACCACCCATATCGCCATCAATAAAAAAACAAAGTGACTATCACTAGTACTTGCTGCGGAGGATAAAGCGCTTTACACCAAACCGTTTATTCGCAGTGTGCAGATATTTTCTTCGCAGTGTGCAGATAACTCTAGCAGTCCTCGGCCCACCTACCTCGCATTTACCTGGTTCATCAGCTAAAAGTTGCATACTAGTAGAGTTTAGCCGGCAAACGGTGACAAGCAGACCCTGAAATGAAATTGTTCCACAGCAATTCCAGCCAGTCAGTGGGAAAGGCTCCTCTCTGGTGCTCCGGTGGTACTGCCACAATAACAATAAAGCCAATTAGTTAAAGTAGTCAAACATCGACGACATCCAAGTTCTAACAACCCCGCAGGGAACCGCAGCAAGCAGGAGAGCTACATCATCATGTTGATATCCACATTTTCAGCGCAGATCCTCGTCTTCATTTTCCTCTTCGTCGGCCTTCGGAATTGCTCATGGATAGCCGCTGACCGTCGTTGAGCTATCGGCCTGCACCGGTAAGCGTCAAGATGGCTCAGATCCGTACTTTTGGCAATATTAGCTCAGGTGCATCTCACGACTCCTCACGGTGGTGAAGGCTGCCTGATGAAATAGTCATTTCCCATCTAATGGAGTTTACTCTCAACACTAAGTTTCACTCTTCAATGACGGAGTGACGAAGGAGGTAGTACGTTCGGCGCTTTTACTTCTTGGGGAGCCTCTGCTGGCGGACGCGGGCGGTACCTAAGACAGCATGTGATAGTAACAATAGCTGCTGGCCCAGGTGCCTGCCTTATTAGCTTCTGCTAGCATCATCATCATGTAGAGGTGGTAGTCTCTTACAGTAAACTTTGGGCTTCCAATAAACAGTAGTAGAACTACATCTTTCTCTCTGATTCCCACAGCAACAAGCGCAAGCGCCGAACACTACTTCATGACACAGTTCTGTTTTACAATTGTACAAAGGGCTTTAAAGTTACTACTCACAGGAGTGGGAAGTTTTGCTTAAAGCATTAGTACTAGTTCCGTTACACTAACTCTTAGCGTCGCCAGACAAACAAGGTTGCTGTGAAGACTGCCGTGCTGTTCGTGGCACCATCCTCGCTAGAGAGAGCTCTGGGAACTTGAGTGGATAGAGGTCTCCGTGGCGCTTGAGCTCATCATGGACCATCATTAGCCTTCGTACTTTGCAGCGCCTACTATGCGCAGTAGTAGTAGATGTACTCACTATCTTAGCTGGTTGAAGGAAGCTGCCAAAGACCAGTAAATTGACCAGAGAGGACCAGTGCTAACGTTTCAGAGGCTGCTCAGTCAGCGTATCCAGCAAAGATGTCCAATGCCGGGACGACACACTTTTCTGACGTGACAGCAGCACAAAAGGTAGTCGATGTAGCGTAGTTTAGTAACCCTATCGGATGAGGATTTTCGACTCTTAGAGCTCTTGTACAAGGAAGAGACTGAGCACTAACATAGAGCACTTGTCCGTGTTCACAGAAACCCGCCAACGGTCTCGCTGATAACCATGATGAGAGTGATTCAGCCGTGAACGATACGGTGAGCTCGGAACTCCTCAATCTGTCTGCCACTACCCTCACTGATGCTTTCCACTTCCTCGCGGGTGGTAGGGTCTTACGGACAACCAGAACAGGCTGTTATACCTCGTCTCACTCTACTCGCATGTCGCAAAAAGTGCTGACGATAAAGAAGAATGGATTCGGAAACACGCTCTCTTGGTTCTCATATATGAGGGGATCATAGCTCAAGTCTTTGATTACGACTATGCGCCAAGTTCAGAGATTGTAGAAAGCAGGCGGAAGTACTTCAACGTGACACAGGAGGGCAAGTCTGACCTGGATTTCCTTAGGGAAGAGGGTCTGATTTCTGCATTGAGGTTATCCACTAAAGCGTTCTACCCAGCCACTTGCTACCAGATATCAGAGAAAGGCGAAGAGCTCGTAAAGAAACTCTCAAGACCAGAGAAGGACGCAGTTCATGACCTAGTCTATGCCCCGAATAGCCGTGAGCTCCTGAAGGTAGTTTGGGACGGCGACACTTTCTGGCTTAAAGCAGCAAACGGTTTTGCAAGGCAGTCGACGGTGACGGACACTGAGGACATATGCTACGTCTCAAGTGCCTATGTGCCCCAGTGTTTGCGTCGTGGAGGCCGGCCCACACTTAGCAACGCTCACAGAGCTCACGAGAGCGGTCTGGCTGGCTCCTCCTCCCTGAAGTCTCAGCTGGACGAGCTTATCACTCTGAACTCCGTATCAATTATAGTAGCTGAGTACGTCCCGTTTGGGTCAAACCAGCTGGTTCAGATCAACTACAATATTGGTTCAACGGAGCGAGTACAAGGTGGTTTCTTGACGACCGGGGTGGATGTAAATAACGGCGACACACAGTTTCATGTGGACCCGGAGCTTACGTCAGTCAACATTCTAGATTACTCTTTGACCGGCCATGTGAACTTTGAGGCGGATATTCGGTTTCCCGAAGCCTCGGATGTAGTACAGGTGGAGACTTTTGGTGTCGCTCTAACCTCAGACGGTTCGTGTTTTTATGGCATGCAGATTGAGGCTATGATGGACAGGATCAAGGATAATCTTTCGCTGGACCAACTCTCAAGACTGCTTGTGGATGTACATCAAGATAGCTCGCGCATTCTAGCGAGCATTGTTTCCGAGCACCAACGTGAGCTACTGGAGCTTGTCTTCATGGGTGACGCAATGAACAGAGATAAGGTCAACCTCATCATTGCGAACGAAATTATCCCTCATCTGAGTGCTGAAGAGTACCTGGATAAGGGCGAGTATGAGAATGAGCTCAAGCAGATCCTTGGCGATACCCGGGCCGCTTTTGACATCAGTGAGAGCGATACTATTATCTTTGGAGCCAACGGCCTAATGCTGGCTGGGCCAAACTCGCGGCACCATGAACTGCTGCTAACAAGCTATCTCAAATTTGTCTCGCTGGATGTCTTTCTTAGGAACTACTATGGTCGGCTTTTCATTTTAATGGACGATGTGGCGACGACGAAGAACTACATCCAGAAACAAGCTGTCAGTGATCCAAACTCTCTAGAAAGGACACAAAGCATCGTATCATCCATTGCCCAGCAAGCTTTCCTCATGAGTGAGATATTAGGCTTCGTGGACGAAGCTCTTGCTGTGATGAAAGTCCCAGCAGAACCTCCAGAACAGGCTGGTCGCAGCTTATATGAGCGCTTGCAGATAAGGGAGATGAAGGATCAGCTCCTGAGGAGAGCGCAGGAGCTGAAGAAGAACAATGAAGTCGTTCATAACGACCTCTCCATCTTGCGTGAACTTGTCTCCTTCCTAAGCGAGGCAAGGACAGCTAGACTGACTCAGAACTTGGAGAGCAATCTGAAGTCACTGTGCGAACTACAAGGTGCTAATGATCGAACGAGAAGGGCGCTAGAGATCATCCAAGTAATGCTGGGAGGTGCTCTGTTATTCGCAGTCTTGGATAGACTAACAGGCGGCTACACCGTTGACGACGTTATGTGGATTAAGACCTTCACCACCAAAATCATCCAGGACCTTCCTCTCATATGGTTCTTGCTTAATATACTCTTGTGGGGCGGGTTGGGCTACGGCCTAATTCGCCTTATGCAATGGCTCCACTGGAGGTATGAGGGCGAGGCAGTGGTGAGGTCCATCGTCAACCAGCACATCAGCTTGGCTAACCTGCAGCAGCTGATCAACACAAAGGAAGTCTCTCAAGAAGAGCGAGACTATGACAAGGATCTGCTCATCGTTAAAGTGACTTACAGAGACAAGGACCCTAGACCTTGGGGTGGACTGGTCCCAACAGTGACCCTGAAGTACGAGGAAAAGTACCAGTTCCTCCTCTCCATCACCGTCAAGTATAACAAGCGCTATGCAAAGAACAAAACCCTTGTTCTATCAGGAGAGGAGCTACGGGCTAAAATCATGTCTGACTTGCTCAACTTCTCAGTCTTTGACGACAACAACGGGAGAGGGCTCACGCTAGCAGAGGACAGGCGTAAGCCTGTGGTTAGCCAAGAGTCATCAGAGGTGAAGTCGCCCAAGAATCCCCAGGGTTCTGGAGAGGTAAGTAATGGTGGCCAAATAGATAAGGCGCAGGCAGGTGGCAGTGAAGCTGGCGGCGGAAGCAGTCCGGCGCAGGTAGTTCCCGTCATTCCTGGCGAAAAGACAGCCAAATGATGTGCCGAACTGTCATATGATATACAGGGATGGAATGGTAATCCTCGCCAAGAGGTACATAGCAAAGAGACAGAACTAGTCAGCCTTGATGAATCACTGCGTATTCTACCATCGTCGTGAAGGTTTGAACATTATCTATAAAAGTGAATGAAAGTAAATGTGCCAAAATATGTGACGATTGAGAGAGCACGTTACCGAGGCGTGCATCCTGCCTTCCACCAGGTCGCTATTTCTCCCTGCATCATTCAACAAGCTCCTTTTCTTTGCTCGTTCTTCGCGTCTCTGATTCTCAATCCTCCGCTCCTGTAGAGCTTCATTGGATTTTTCATCAGTAGCTTCTGCTCCTCATGCAGGCAAACAAAGCTCCTCCCTCATTATCCGTCCAGATACAGGTTTATCAAGCCTTCGCTGTTCTATCCTGCTTTGCCCCAGTACGTACTTTCGTCCTCGAGAACACCTTCCTTAGGTGTCCATCTCCTAATGAATCGATGGGTAGCTAACCTTTGTATTGGCTAATTATCCGACTGCCGAGGGCTAGTATAGACTTTACATGTTGCAGGGATGCAATGATCATGGCAAGCGATGAAGAGTTTTCACGCTGCTGTCGATGCTGGCACTGATTATGCGAATGAAGCTGGAAGTCTCTACTTCGAAGTGTTTTCCATAAAAATTTATGGCTTTTATAATATGAGACAGAAAGCCGATGACTGACGGATGGCTGATGACCAGACTTGTTAGTCAAAAGCATGAGACTAAAATGGCAAAATATCGGATATTGGTTTGGCGCTCATAACATTTGATAGTACTCTACGGGGGTTTGTTACTCCCAGGTCAAAGGGAGTTCCCCTATACTTGCTTGCTATACCAGGGGTACCCCCCACCCAGGGGCAGACAAGGTCAATGCGCCGTCACCCCAAAGGTGTGGCACTTGTGTGTTTTATTAGGTGGTCCCAAGTCCCCATACAAACTGCCCGTGAAAGGCTCTGGACCACCAACCCGAACCATCCACCACCAATGCCGCGGGATGTTGCCGCGATGAAGTTGCGCTCCTGTAGCCCTGTGCGCTGTGTTTTGCCTGGCCTGCCCCGATCTCTGTCGCTCTGCACAGATACCTCAATCAAACACCGTCATCACCCCTAGCAGACGGGACCTGAACTAAGCCGAGAACCATGGTAAGTGTGGCTTGATGTGCTATAGATGAGCAACTTAGATCTCTTGAGATTTGGGAATGGCCCTCAATGTCTTGTCGTCTCAGATGGTGTGTTCGGATTGAGTGCTCACGCATTGAGCTACTGCCAATGCTCCAAGCGAGTTCTTTGCTGCGCAACTATTCATCATTTGGTTTAGTGGCTTCGAAACCACCCCGCGTCGGAAGATCACCTCACGCTTGATATCGTCTTTCCTCAGACTAAGGGAACGTCAAGTTTCGGTAAGCGCCACAACAAGACCCACACGCTCTGTGTGAGGTGTGGAAGGAGGGCTTTCCACATTCAGAAGTCTACTTGCGGCTCCTGCGGCTACCCTCAGGCCTCCATGCGTAGATACAACTGGAGCGTGAAGGCTAAGCGCCGCCGCACCCAGGGCACTGGACGCATGCGTTACCTCAAGGACATGCCTCGCAAATTCAAGAACGGTTTCCGTGAAGGTGAATGCTCCCCAGCGTGCTTGAAGCTCCTTAACCTAGACATCTGACAGGTTCCATGTTTTAGGCACCACTGCGAAGTCAAAGAAGGCTGCCAAGCAGCAGTAAATGAGGTTCCCGTAGCGTGCAATCAGGTTTAGTTGTTCAGACGAGAAGGGGTTGACTGTGACATAAAGCAGTGTCAAATGAACAACTTATACAGGGGGAAGCAGTTTGCTTGCTCGTCTTCTCTTGATCCCTTTGTCCTCGTTAGGAACGGGCTCCTTTGCCACGAACGAGCACCTCTCTTAATTGTCTCTTTAAGTGGTGATACTCTAGTGTCCCTTCCTCTTCAAATTTTCTTGGTGAGGATTGCCGGATCCATCTCACTCTCCTTCTAGCACTATGAGGGGTTACTGTCCAGAAGTTTGGATAAGGGTTGAATCTTCGCTTAGTGACTCACCTACTGAACAGTGCAGTACGATTATGGTCCAAGTAGCATCAAATGAGGAATGATGCCCGCAAATGGATTTGTCGAACCAGGGTCCTCCTTTTTGCAGGAAGTGAAGTGAGGGAAACTGATGTGAGGATGGGTAACTGCTTTGTGAAAAATAGACTTTCAGGGACTGTAAGCGTCAGCAGCAGCTAGCTGTGGATGTCGAGGTTGGATGTGGAAACGCTGTCTTGTTGCTCCTTTCCAGTGGGCCAACGTAGGCCTTTCAAACTCCACTAACAGTAGAGCATGAATGCGCTGACTTGTTTCTAAAATACGAGCACTCGCAAGGGGTAACTCTTTCCGCAGAAAGTCATGAAGGTTTGTCTGCAGCCCTGCTCACTCACATGGCACAAGAGGTGCTCGCATAGTATCAGGCCATCATCCGGCCAGGTCCTTCGTTACATAAATATATACCTTCACACACACCTCGGGAAGCTTGTGGACGTCGTGGTGGCCCTTAGACCAGCAGCCCAAGAAGATAACGAACGTCCAGGAATGCGAACCAATCTCTGGATATGTCCACAGCGTTAATGCCCTTGATCCTGTTGTTGTCCTAGTTGCTGTACAGGCAGATCTGGGAAAGCTTCAGAACGATCTTCAAGAACTAGTAAGCCCAGTCTTTTATGAACTCCAAAAGTACCGTCAACGGCAATCGCAACACCTTCACATGTCTATTATAAGTAAGAAGCTCAACTTGAGCTCGCCCTCTCTCCTTCGTGCTCACTCACACCTGGCAGCAGCAAGCCATTACTCTGTTCGCTTCTTAAGCCAGGAGGCTGCTTGTCTGCATATGCGTTGAGCAGTGATTTGTCCATATCATCTACGGCTAAACAAGCCAAAGAGGATGTGGAAGGCGGCCAGTGAGTCATACTGGCCAGGTTAGAATGTGCCTAGCCTTGCTAGGGGTGAGTCGATGATCCTCAAGCATTGAAGTTGGACTTGTGGCGAAGTAGATTGAGAAAGAAGATAGTGTCTGCTCTCTCTTGGTGGCAGGAGAGGATCGTAGTAAAGGATTGAACGATAGCTCAGGGTGCTACACATTGTGAGGTAACAAACGGAGATAGGCGTCATGGGGAATGTGTTGATCCGCAACCCTACTGGCAGCCTGGACGCTGCTGCAGTATCCTCCCAATATCGGACATACGTGCTGGAATATAACCAAAATGTGGTCTATCAGAAACTTCTCAATGCAGATAGTAGGTATGATACGGATATAACCCTTGTTCGACCAGCATGGAGCTCAGGCTAACCGTGGCACCAAGGTTTATGAAGTCGGTGCAGGTTAAATGCAATGGTGGTGCTCTCCTGGTCAAGGTGTACATCAAGGCTGATGCACAGGAAAAGCTTGAACCGTACCAGGCAGCGGTGCAACGAATATACCAAGCGCTCTCATTAGCTAAGCAGCCGAACCTACTGCCATATCAGGTAGAGTTCTGGCGTACACCTGGGCAAGCTTACATCGCTAATTGACTGACCAATATTGCTGCAGGAATGGAAGTGGTCGTCACGGTTAAATGTGGCCTTTCTAGTGCGGCAATTCTTCATGTACAACCTTCATGACAGACTCAGTACGCGACCATTCTTGACACAAATTGAGAAGAGATGGCTCACCTTCCAGATCTTGAAGGCCTTAGAGCAAATGAAGGCTACAGGTAGGAGCTGTTTTAGTGGCCGTGATTCACACTTCGTGTTCGGGCTAAAGACGGCCGAAAAGGAATATGCCATGGAGATATCAAGAGCGAGAATGTCATGGTCACTTCGTGGAACTGGATCTTCCTTACAGGTAGGCTAAGCTTCCGTTCGTAATTAAGGCGTGGTCTTCACTCTTGTCCCTCAGACTTTGCATGCCACAAGCCAACTTATCTCCAGGAAGACAACCCGGCCTACTTTTTCTACTACTTCAGGTTTGTCCACGCGGAATGACTGCAATGGCCCATTACTCGCCCATGACACTTATTGACTTGGATTTGTCAAATGAAAACCTACAGTAGCTCGAGTAACACGCGCAGATGCAACGTGGCGCCAGAGCGCTTTCTCAAGTCTTCTGCAACTGTCGATGCTGCCTTCTTATCAAACCTTGAAAACAGTGCCATCTCTCCTGAGGAGTTTGATCGCCAGGTAGCTCATTACATTCATTAGAGCTCACAAGAGACTCCCTGACGAGTTTCACGGCAGGCGGAGCTCTTTGGCGTTGATGCTAACGGTGCCAGAAGCTCCAGCCCACTGCATGAGAGCATGGATGTCTTTTCAGCGGGTTGTGTCATCGCTCACATCTTCCTCGGTGATACAGTAGTTTTTGACTACCCTGCGTTGCTCCGCTACCGGACGGGCGATGACTCAATGCTGTCTGAGCTCAGAAATATCGAGGATGTGCGAGTACAGGAGTTAGTGCGTCACATGATTCAGAGGTGAGGGTGCCACTGCTTGGGAAGTATGCTAGTTTGTTTCCAGGTGTTGTTTATGTGACAGATCTTATATTCATCCTTCTCTGTCGATTGAACTTGAAAGCAATCGTTCCTCCCAACATGAGGAAGTGCCCCTGTCCCATATTCAGTATTTTCTGTTGTTTTCGCAGTTCTCGGTCTGTCCGATGCTCATAGATCCAAGGACCTCAACGTGCTAGTGAAGAATCTTTCGGTGACTGCCAAAATTCGCTTGCTGTCCACTTAACCACTCCACTCCTGACAGGGATCCTCGGAAGCGCTTAGGTGGTGGGGACTATTTGAAGATGTTCTTGGGCGAAGACAAGCTCTTTCCACTGTACTTCAACGCATTATACCAGTTTATGACATCCCTATTGTCCGAAGGTGGGTAGAGACGACCAGTTCATTGTGGAAGAGCTGCAACCTTTCCAATAACTGAAGTACTGTGTCAGACTACCGGTCTGCAGACTCCAGAATCAATCTTGTGTGTCGAAAGTATGACTGGATCCTTCGCAAGTTGGCTAACGTGACGGACAGTGACGGAGCCGAGTTTTTCTCTAAAAGAGCCCGGCTGTTGGATGATTCCACACACGAGTCTAGTTCCAATAACAGTAAGTACCCAAATGAAGGAATCAGTTGTCAGACACTCCGTGGAACACAATCCCTCTGTTCCCCCAACAGCCGCCAAAAGTGAGTCCGAGTTGACTGGAGAATCTGCAAAGAATGGGCTCCAAGGTTTGCTGAAGGATGCCAACGAGTTCGAACAAGACCTGCAGCAGGCAATATCCATTTCTTCTAAGCCCTCAGACCATCCAGCGGCTAGGTATGGCAAGTGATTGAGAACCAAATTCATAGTATTGACTGGCAGCTTCAAAACAGTCGAACCCGAGTCAAAAGTGAAGAAGTTTGGCATGGCCTGAATAAGTCATGCGTGCGTGCCAGTGACATGATGAGAATAAACACTGTAAAGACCCAGTCCCCGTCCAAGGATGCCGGCCTGGCCATCGTGTTATCCGTTGTCATGTCGTCGCTACGGCATGTACGTCTTCCTCATTCAAAGTTGACGGGAATTGCACTACTGGTCCGGTAAGTTGACCTAGAAAGGATTTCTTCTTACGCCAACTATTTATTTACCGTTCTTTACACTTGGCCAGTCTTGGGGCCCATGTAGACGATGATCTGAGGCTGCAGCGCATCGTACCCTACTTACTGGCGATACTGAGTGATAGAAGTGCCCAAGGTAGCGTTTGTGCCGCGCCGTACAGGAAAGCGGCTGACATCTCAAACTCGCAGTTCGAGCCGCTGGCATCCGGTCGCTGTCAGTTGTATTAGGAATGGTCACATCCCTCTCACCTTCGGATATCAACATCTTTCCTCAGTACATCCTCCCTGCACTCACTCGCTTCCCCTCGGACCCTGAAGAAATGGTAAGGAATGTTTGATGTCGTTATCAAATGTTGCCGACTGGTGACTGACCATGAGTACGTAACCATTCTGCTGTCCCTAGGTGAGAGTCGCATTTGCAGAGTGCCTACCCAAGTTGGCAGAGACTAGCCGCAGCTTCTTGGACATCGCCTTCGCAATGCGACAGGACATTGACACAGAGGACAGGCTGGTTGGTAAGGACTCTTACTGGAACTCCTATCGCCCTATTCCTAAGCCTTTGCAGTACCTAGAGGCAATGCCTTCCCTCACTCTATTTTATTATAGGGAAAGCCAAACCTAAACGTGGAAAGTCTGCCACAGACAAGGACTCTTTCAATTTTGATAAGGAGCTTAGTAGGCTCCACGAGGTATTCTTGACTCCATCAGCATCCTCTTGCCCACTTTTTAACAGAATATGTATAGATGATATCACGATTTGTTCTCCGGGTAGCAGCGCCGGATCAGAAGAGCTCCTCTCCCTTGGTTAAGCGTGCGCTGCTTCGCGATATCACTCGCTTGTGCATCTTTTTCGGCCGGGAGAGAACTTTAGACGTAGTCCTTCCGCAACTCATTACCTTTCTAAATGATAGAGACTGGGAGCTGCGATCTGCATTCTTTGAGCATATCGCGGGAGTCTGCGCCTTCGTTGGGCGCACGTCACTGGAGATGTATATATTGCCATGTATTGAGCAGGCTCTCATTGACGTAGAAGAAATTGTCATTGCTAGGGCGTTACAATGTCTTTCCGTTCTTTGTGAGCTTGGGCTCTTCCAGCGCCATGCATTGGTAGAAAAGTCCCAAACCACTGCTCCACTATTATTGCACCCGAGCTGGTGGATCAGGTACGGCTTACTATTTACAGGCCGATGGAAATGCCAGGGAACGGGAAGTGAGGGTCTTCTGGGTTAGCGACGAGGTGTTCTAGAGCTCATTTATTTCATTCCAGGGACGCCGCTGTCAGACTAATGGCTACCATTGCCCGAGAGCTTGGCCCAGTTGATGTCCAAGCCTTTCTTCTGCCAGTACTTCGCCCTTACCTCCAGACTCCACTCTTAGCAAAGAAGATCGATGCTGCAACAATAAGGTTTTAAGTCTATCCAATTCACCCCACCTCCCTTTCATAATGTTTGATTTGACTAACCTGAACACTCTCTAAGCGACGCGCTCCGGAGTCCTGTCTCACGAGAAGCTTTTGATAAGGCACTACTTGGTGGCTATCAGGGCTTGGAAATCGGGGCAGTTCAACCGGTACCCAACCTTCCGCATGGGTTGGAGCAGAACAAGGATGGTTTCGTTGCGGTAACTGTTGGCAATGTAAGTGCCAGCTGTTAGAATGTAATATCATGCTCGGCTTCTGTAAAGGGGTCCTCATATCAACCTTTTGAAAACTCAGGGTGGTAGCAAGAGTCAGGAGGACCATAGATCGACTGCGGGGCCCCCAACGCCGCCTTTTGCCGGTAAGTAATGCTTTATTACCTGGCATGGCGTAGGTCTACCCTGAGCTGCATAGTAATAGGCATAACTGAAGGTTCAGCGACGGATGCACAAAGCACAGACGGTTCTGTACAAGCTGGACTTGTTGATGGGGAGCTGGACAAGCTTCGTATGATTTTTAAATACGTGGAGGCAGCATCTAGGCAGATGAGAAGTAAACTTCATGTGGCACGCTCCGAACAATCGGCTAAGCTAAAAGGCCAGCAGGTCCACAGACAGTGTTCACTTTTTCCATTTAAGCACTGACTCACCGAAAACTAAGTTCCCGTGTCCTTCCTTCCATGTATATATGGTTCTATTTGCGTTAAACACCACGATAGGGCGAAGGCGACCCCTCACTAACGCATTTCTCCTTTAGGATGCGGCACTGCATGTTGATTATGCCAAGAAGATGAACTCCTCCATGCTACATACCCTTCGGATCCCCGATCAGCGGATAACGACGATCTCCCCCAAGCATTATCAAAGTAAAATCAGTCCCCAAGGGCAGAAGGGGGTCGCAAGAACTGACAATAGTCTTGGCCGAAAGACTTGTCGCTCCCTCGAGGAAATTGTTGGAGTAAGCCAGTTTCTCGCTTCATTCCCCTGCCCACACGACCACCGTAAGCTAACGCACCGCTCTTCTCTATCCTACGCGTGATCTAAAAGATTTACGGACTGACACTTAATCCTGTCACCCAAAATGATACCCCGTCAACCCCACGTGGGACAAGCATTCCTCCTGGAACTGGTAGTCCCGCAGAAGGTAAGGGCTTAAAGAGACTACTGTGAGTGGTGGACACTGAGCTTTCCTTATGGATTAGCCTATCTGCAAGGAGTGGAAAGGACGCGCAGAGAAGAACGCTTAGGGAGCTCGGACAGCACCTCCGGCTCGACGGTCAGTTCCTGAAGCGATGTTCTTAGGGACTTGATTGCCCCTAATCTGAGATGCACCAGAAAGGAGTGATGAAGAAGCTGAACAAGGTGGAGAACCCAGACCCTTTCCTTCTGGACGCAGCTTCGGTCATAAGCAGAATCAACTCTCTTTGTAAGTGCACTCCTTAAGCCCACAGCAATAGGGTTAGATTGGGAGAATAGTTACAGCAAGAGCCAGCGGGCCGGTGCCCAGTCTAACAAAACAGAGTAATGTGACTGACTCGAGATACAGCCATCCCCCCTCTACCACAATATTTTGGCGTCCTCTCAACGGAAGAGGGTCTGCCCTACTCGATCTACAATCCACCATCAGCTTCTGCATCCAGGTACGTAGGGCTCTAGTTGGAATGCAAGACTATGAGTTATTGGTATCGTGGCTCTACTTTACTCTGCCGATGTGTATCACACCAACGAGCTTGCCCTCTGTCTTGCATGCATCTATTAACGTTAGCTGTCGCTATATGTCCTGCTCTCGTCACCTCCGTGTTCGCTCCATCTCTCCCACGTGCTGTTAGTGTGGGTGCAGGTTCCGTTGGTGCCGATACCAACTTCAGGTATATACCTTCAATGGAAAGCAGATAGGCTATCCATCAGGAGTCACGATACGTTCTTTATAGGGATTGGAGACCCAAGGAGGGCGTCTTGTTGGCTGAGATCAAGGAGCACACTGCTGCGGTTAACCGACTCGCTGTCGCACAAGTAGGCCCAGTTTTCCTTGTTTTCGAAACCCCTCCCTAATCTCTTTGCTAACGGGCAATTACGTAACCCTTTGTCTAACCGGCACCGGTTGCACTGCTCTGTTAGGATTATAGCTTCTTCGCGTCGGGAAGTAACGACGGGACTGTGAAGATATGGTCTCTCCGGGGCTTTTCTAAGGTTGGGCTACATAAATCGCGTCTCACGCGGGGAGAGCAGGTACCTTTGGTTTTCCGGTGTCAACTAGTCCTGGCATTCCGCCTGACGCTATCTCTTTCTATTTTTCAACGTCAGGGCGGCCGGATACTGGATCTCAGCATCATAGACAATAGCCATAGCATAGCGTCAGCGTCGGATAATGGAACTCTCCAGGTCCTTCGAATCGACTATGCTGTTGACAAGGCTCGCAGTCAGACGAGCAATGTGTATAGTGGAGTGCTACTAAAGGACCTACGGGCTGGGGAAGGCGCCGTGCTCTTAGTCCGGCACTATAACACTTTATCAGAATCTATTTTGATTTACGTGACACAATGTGGCAGAATACACGGGTAATCATAGTCTGGAGGTTATCATGGAAGGTGGCGTTGTCCTCACCTCAACCTTTTATGCCACAGCTGGGACCTCCGAGCTGAAAAAGAAGCTTGGGTCCTCCAACAGAGCCCTGAGCTTGGAGCAGTGACTGCGTTATCTTTTGGCGCGGGTGAGTTGTGATAATAACCGGTATCTTTACAGTCACCGAACGACTTATCCACTCACTTTTAAAACCTTGCACTTCTAGACCATTGCTGGCTAGCCATTGGCACTTCGAGAGGCTACATTGCCATCTGGGATCTGCGCTTCCAACTATTGGTGAAAATATGGCGGCACTCCTCTCACTCTATTATACACGCAATGGAGCTCTGCACCGACGCCCAGTCCGCCTCCGCTAGTCTGCCAGATAGCGCTGGCTATCCAAAAGTATACATCGCTGCTGGATCCAATGAGGTAGGTTGGTTGGAGGCTTCACTGTCTTTAAGAGCCTGTGGACTGATAGCATGATTTTTCCGGTGCCCAGGCTGCTGTTTTCGACGTCACGAAAGGGACATGTAGAGCTGTCTTTCGCACTTTGCGCCCACATATCACACAGGCAGAAGCTTTGGCAGTGCCCTTACTGGAACCGATATCCTTGAACTCAGGTGAGCGTAAGGTGCAGTCGTCTGTGACGGATGCTGCTGACCGTTATGCTTCGGCAACTGGTTAACCCTCTTACCTGTTCTAGTGTCAGCTGGGCTGCTGAAAGCGGTTCATAGTACTGAACATTATAATCAGGCACTAACAGAGGTAACTTTTTTAAAGAATTGGGTGCCCGCTGCTGAATAAATTTAACCAGATCGCTTTTCAACACTTGGACCCCCATGAGCAGCTGACAAACGTAAACACTAGTGATCCCTCTGTGCGATGCCTTCTAGCCCCTACGCTACACCTGAGAGGTGCCAACGTGTCTCTAATTACGGCCGGGTCAGACCATCACATCAGATATTGGGACCAGCGCAACGCACATCGCTCCTTCACAATCTCCGGGATCGCGCCTGGGCATGCCAGGTAGGTAGAAATGACTCAAACTAATGATTTGGGTAGTAGCAGTAGTGGAGAAGCGGGGAGTAGGAGATGAACATAATGTGTTTAGAGAGAACCTAAATGGCTAAGGCCCATACGTCGTTGGCTGTACTTATTCTTATCGTGTCTGCAGGCCCTACTTCGATTGCCAAAATGCACCATCTGACTGGTGGAAGCATGTTGCAGACTGGAGTCAGCCAGAGTGGAAGGCACAGCTCCCGATCCTCAGGGCCACCCCAGCCCCCACAATCTACATGTGTCAGGTAACCAAATGGACACTCCAAAGAAGGCAGAATCTCGACCTCATGTTCTAGATGGTTGCACTACATGACAGCCTCGTCTCACTGTTGCTTCATGTCCAAGCAGGATACCTCTTTATCATCCCTCACGAGTTTCCATCAGCCTGATACGACGTCCTCTCCCGCCCTTGAAAGACGGGGTCCCGTGCCACCTTCGCCGGACCACTATGATTGCGTTTTAGACCTTAAGCTGGTGGACTCGAATAGCCCAATGATCTTATCGGCTGGCCGAGATGGAGTAGTTAAAGTTTGGCGGTGACCATTGTCCATTGCTTTCCACCAAACAGATTTATGTGCACTCTCCACAGTTCGGGTCTTTTTAGATAGCTAAATTTGCGGCCACAATGCTTTCCACTCGTACAATAATAAAGCGCTACCTAGCGCAGCCACCTTGATAACAAACCTCTGGCGTTTGATCTAGTTGGCCCGCTTCTGCTTCTTCAATAGCTCTTCATAACGCTCCAGTGCCTCTGCACCGCGGTAGTCAACGTTCAGTACTAGAAGCTTCTACCATGCCCCCATAATGTGTCCATTGCTTGCTTTATCCTATTTAGCCCCTACATACTTTGTGCGCTTTAATCTACTGGCTCTCTCTCTCTCTCATCCATTTCAACTCCACTATCCTGAGCTGGATTACCTGCCTCAACCTTGCTTTTTATTGTCTCTTCACTTTTAGACTTCTGCAAGGCTCGCAGCTCTTCTCGCATCTGCTCTCGAAGGGCCCGTGTTTCTTTCTCAGTGATGACCGCGTTCTGGATGCTTAGAAGCCGCGCCAGCTCTAAAGTCTTTCCTTTTTCGAGAAGCGAGAGCGGAGTATTTCCGTCACAATCCACACGGTCTGCTACAGCCCCGCGCTGTAGAAGTGTCATGAAGAGTCATTCCTAGTGGGTTCCATGACTTATATCACTCTCCAATGCACTTACCTTAAGCAAGTTCTTGGCTATCTCTAAGCTTTGGAGCCGAACCGCTAGGTGCAAAGGACTTGTTCCTCTGTTATTCTATGGTCCACAGTTTCACGTTAGATCAGCTCTATCGGGGGAGATTTTGGCCCTTAGCATCCTATGTTTATCCCTATCAATGAACTACTTGCCCCGTACCTACCACTTGCGAAGCATCAGCACCCATTTGTAGCAGGGCTCGTGCAATTTGTTCCATGTTCTCTTCGAGGCCGGTGCATGACTCCTTCGTTCTGTTCAGAAGATAGTGTAGGGCAGTGTTACCCTGAATATCGCTGGCTCCGGGAGAAGCGCCAGCAGTGAGAAGCAACTGTCAAAGAGTTAGGTGATGGTTAACACGTTTACGGCACGGGGGGTTTCCGGCTGGCCAAAAGTCGTACCTCAACAAGGGGAAAGTTCATGTGTTGACAGGCAACCATCAGAGGCGTAAACCCCATAGAGGCATTCCCTGCAATCTGCTTTCCAAGCAGCTTCGAGATAGTAACTCGTCGCTCGACGGGTAGGTTGACAAGCGTCTCTTCTAAAGGTGCAAGAGCAGAGATGGTCCTACATTCGCAGGAGTAAGAGAACGTAGCGTTGCGATCTTCAGACGGAGACTTTCTCAAGCAAAAAGTTGTGATCGAATTAGACCTGATGAAGTGCGGGACTAGTAGCTTCTTCAACAGAACACATAGCGGCAAAATCGGAACACAAAGAAGAATAGGCGTAGGCGTGGACTCAGAGATATGAGAACAGTGCAAAAGACAAGAGGGAAGGGAAGAAGAAGCGCGCCCATTTGGCAATCGAACGGCCCACGAGATTATGATGAAGCGAGAACTGATTAGGTGAACAGCGAGGGAGAAAGCTATACCGAGAGCACATAGAGATGACGAAGAGAAAACGCGTCCTGAATATTAGTCTATGGCCCTGACAGTCTGCAGTTATATCTCTTCATACCGGAAGTCATTGTCCAGTATCGCACCTTGAAATGCCTCCAAGCGGCCCAAGGGAAACCGTCCCTCCATGCTGCAATGGCCGATTCGACTTAGGAGAGACCCTAAAGAAGGCGGCTAGATTCTCAACAGTCCTTACCTCGTTTTCCTCTTAGTCCCCTTGTGCTGCGACAGAGAGATCTCTCTTAGAGAAGACTCCTGCTTTGCAAGGATAGCGTCACACTTCCTGCTAAAGTCATCCGCCTGCCGGTTCAGCCGCTGAAAAGAAGGGAACTGCTCGAGTCTCGCAAGAAAATGTTCGGCCTTCTTTTCTCTCTCCTCTTCCTCCAAGTCCGTTGAGCGTAGCTCGGACTGTGCCGATGAGGCCTCATGTCTTCTACTGAGCTCTAGAGCGCTTAGCAACTGGAGCCGCCTTCGAAGATCTATCTCCACCTGGTACATAACCGCAAGCAGTTAGCATTTGTCTAAGGTGAGCCCGTACATTATAGCTGACCTGACCTGAGTCCCGGGTATAGGAAATCGATGTGCTATCCTGTTCAGTGTAAACGCATCCTCTTTACCAGGCTCATTAGGGTCAAAGATTGGGGCTGTGAGGTTCCGTAGGTCGCCCGAGGGCAGTGAGGATAGGTTGGTACCCGTAAGGACCAAGGCCAAAGCCTTGTCCTTAGAGCTGAGACTCTGTGCTTCAGCTACAGGTTGGATGGACTTCTTGATGGTGGAAGCTTTTCGCATGGGTGCTTAGGATGGGGCCTCTCAGCTGATGTATTTGGCTCAGCAAATGATTGTAAGATGGCAGAAAGTGAAAGCTCCTCTTTGAAGGAAAGGAGAGACATGAGTTGTCGGCAGGATTGGTGGCAGAGACATAACCATCACATCTTCTTCTAAGCAATACCTAGCATTCCGGTGCCTGCGCTGCTCTCATTCTTCTTGCCAATTAGTCTCGAGGGTTTAGGCATCTTTGAAGCTAGCTGAGAGGACATTCTCATGCCATGAGACTTGAGATCAGAGGGAACGCTGGGACCGGCTCCTGAGTAAGGGTAGTGAGGGCACTTTATCACCGCATCCGATAGGAGGACGGACACAGCAGCAGGGACCGAGGAAGGAAGAAGCGAAAGCGAAGATGGAAGGGGAAAGCTAAGGGATGAAGGCGTGCTTGAGGAGATCAGAGAGAAGAGCCAGCCGATGTGGAGGCGTAAGACGAGTGACTAAAGAAAGGGTGGAAAAGCGTTACATTTCGATCAACAAGAGAGACGGACAACTATGAAGCGCGTTAGCGGCTCCTGAGAGCCGGTAGCGCCTTCCGTCGTCCGATTCTCAGCAGGTCAAGAAAGATAACACTGGTCTTGGTGTCCATCCCTTCAAGCATGGTTCAACTTCCAGATGAGCATCGCAAAGGAACACCTCCTAGGTCACTACGACGGCCGTTACCTTATCGGCACGTGCTTGTGACGTTCAGCTCAGTCGCAAGCTGGCAGCACTCAGTGTAGGGCGGCTGATTCGCCAGTGTGCCAGACAACCCAGACAACGAAAAGGCACCTTATCCCATACCTGACTGTCTAGGATTTAGAACTCTTCGTTAGGCACTGGAGAGGGCATATTTTTCCTGTCAGAAAGATGTATCAGAGACACACCACGGGGTATCATCCTCACAATCCCCGGTCAGCCACGTCGGTCAAGGATGGGGGCGAAGGCGAAATACAGAAGTGCATAGAGACTCTCAAGCTGACGTCTTGGTTCATGTTCTGTTCTGAGGCCAGCCTGCGGGCTGTTGCACTTAATATGCATAAAGAGTCGTACAAGGCGGGAGACACCGTCATCTACCAAGGTGATCCCCACACCAGGATGTTCGTTGTTGCCAACGGCCACATCAACCGTCTCCGCACCATTGATGGCCAAAAGCACTTGATGGAGATTGATGAGCGCGGAAGCACCGTGGGTGCCTACTATATCATGAACCAAGATCCGTGCTATTCGGATGCTCTTTGCCGGTAGGTTGCTGCTCTTGCGACTCTATATGTGCGGTACATATTGTTTCATTTGAGTCGAGTCTTCTTCTCCACCGTAACCCTGTCCTGCTATCAAGCTCCTCCCCGGCTAACTAGGTCCTTCCGCAGAACCGATGTCGTCTGCTACTCTATAGGGATTGATAAGCTGGAGCCACTTTTCAACGATCCGCTGTTTGCAAAGGAAGTCGCCTATAATCTCAATCTGGAAATTAGACGTCAGCTGAGAGTGGCAGCAGAATTGGGCCACACACCGCTCCTCGAGCAGTATGCAAAGCCCACTCCCTACGCCGCCATCTCAGTAGCTGCAGCACTAGAAAGCTTTTATCGCAGTGCCATGAACGCCTCTATCAACGCAGCTTTGTCTGGCCAGACTAGGATCCCCAAGGGTGCATTGTTTCCTAACATGCACTTGCAGGTGCGAGATATTGACATACCAAAGGGGAGCACGCGACTAACAACGCTTCTAGGTTCCTACCCGTATTATGTACATTAATGGCTTCAAGGGAATCCGGCACCTCATTGACTCCTCGGACTTTATGCAAAAGGCAGAGCAGACCCAATTCCCTACACTTGTTCGACTTATGGGCGCTGTGGCACCTGGACTCTGCATGACACCCATCAGCAGTTTGCTTGAGGCCTACAATGCAGGACACATGAATCCTGAGCCTCTGCAGAAGAGGTGGATGCGAGGCGTCGTACCTAGAAGTATTAGGGAGATTATCTTTGGCGTGGGTCTGAATCAACTGAGCGACTATTGGGAGGAACGAACCTCCTTTCTCTCTAACCCAATGGCAAGAAACGCTGCTGCGAGCGTCATTGCCGGTGTCATAGCAGGCTATCTCAGTCATGTCCCTCATAACTTATCCACGTTGAAGCTGCTCCAACCACACAAATCGTATGCGGAACTTTTCAGGGAGTATGCGCAGAGAACAGAGAAGAGCTTCCCTGCAGGAATGCACCCAAGTGTCAGGAGGAGCTTAGCGGTGGCTGTTGCTTGCGTCTTTCCTCGTGGCCTTCTTATTCGTACTGTCCAGATTGTGGGCTCCTTTACTATCCTCAACGGAACCATCAACGCACTCCAAAAGGTCCCTCTCTTTGCGCCCAAGGCACCTAGTACGAAGGTAGCGATGGTTGATGATCACAGCGGTATTGAAACTGCGGAGCTATTTATTGACCCCAGAGTGGAGCTCATGAGAAGGGTCAAGCTTCGAAGACAGGTGGCAGCCACAGCGGATAACAAACCCTAAACTGTGGAGCCACCATCCACAATATCTAACGATAGGAGATAGTCTAAGGGAGTTTTGACGAGGCAATAAACAGCTTTCAGTAGTAAACAGCTCTTGGTATGGGTAAAAGGGTTCTTGACGCCGTCGAGCTGGTCAAATATCCGCCATATTTAAGCTTGCAAGCTGCCAAACGTCGGTGGGTTGTTCCCTAGCCATGATAGCCAGATCCACATTCTCTCTGAGTGCCAACCTGCTTAATCAACTGCTTTAAGAATCTTGAAGGAGCACTTGACCTCTTTCGTTACCGTCATCATCCCTCCTACATAACCAAGGGTTAGATACCAATGGGCTAAACTTCTTGCAACCCAAGGACTGACCCGCATTATTGAACTCTCCGCAGTAATTTGGTGCAGAGAATATTGTGACTAGCTTTCTATCTGCGAAGAACTCATATCCGTCCTCGACCACCTTGAGAGGACATTGCGGTTAGCACAATTCTTGAGACATGATACAGCTAGCCATTACCTGATGCGCTCTCGCCACCAAATCCAGGTTGTGATCAATCAGAAATTTCTCCACGACATCTGGTCCGAACACATGAGAGACTCCTCTATCGCTCTCGGCCCAGCCTTCTCTGTCGGGGTCAGGATCTGCCCATAGCAGGTCACATAGCAGCCCCTCGTCTGGTACGTCCGTCGGTCTGCGATGGAGAAGGTCAGGACTTAACCACCGCCGTCTAGAATCCACTTAGTGGTTGATTACATATGGCCAGCATACCTCTTAATCTTTTGTATCTGATCCATCTTGGTTAATAGTGGAGAGATACCTCCATGTACGCAGAAGATTTTGGACTCAACAATGGCTGCAATAGGCATGCAATTGAAGCAGTCTCCAAAAGTGCGCCATAACCGCACAGAGTACCTCCGTTTGCACTCATCGTAAAAGCCTTCAGAGAACAGCAGAGCAAATTTTTTTTTGGCATAATGAGCAAGATAGGTGCTCACCACGAGCAAAAGGTAGAACTTACCATAGATGCGGTTGATAGACTGGCACTCATGGTTCCCTCTCAGAAGGAAAAAGCATTCTGGGTACTTTATTTTGTAAGCCAACATTAGACAAATAGTCTCGATCCCCTGCTTGGCCCTATCCACATAGTCACCAAGGAATAGATAGTTTGATTTCGGGGGAAATCCTCCCATTTCAAAGAGCCTGATCACATCTGCGTATTGTCCATGAATATCTCCACATATGTTGACTGGGCCATCTAACTCTAACAGCACTGGTTGTGACAGGAATATCTGGAGACTTCTCGTTAAGCTCCAGCCCTAAGGTGCATAACGTCATAGAATATGCGTTGCTCACCTCTCGTGCCCTTTGACATAGCTCGATTATTTGACCTTGATCAAGCTGGACTTCGGTCTGAGGTGGCATGTTCTGGACCGATAGTAGTTGGTCTATCATGGCATCTACGTCGAAGCCCATCTTCCCTGCGGCACTAATCGGGTCCGGGCGGTCTAGAAGGCTTAGTTTAGCGTGGTACCTCTTCGTACCAAAGGTAAATTGTATAAGTGATCTACTTCAAAGCTTGAAGGCCAACAAAGAATGAAGGCCAGCAAGTGCATCTACTAGATAATTATGTCTATGCAGACCCGTCAGTGATAGCAGCCCTTTTGCCTCGAGTGTTCTCTGGTGGCGATGGTGGATGTGTGACGGCGTAGGGCCCAGACGGACTCAATAGAGCAGCAGACCAGCTATTGGCAAGGCAGCACCAACTTACATCTCCTGTTGTAACGCCTCACACCTTTTGATTGTTTCAGCCACACGAAATCTTCGTGCTCTTGTACCTGAAACCTTTGGAAATATATGACCCGATTTACCCATCCCTCCGTCCGTTCTCAAGGCACCAACCTCTCATCCCTTGTAGTTGCAGGCGTTGCTCGACAAATGGGCAGTCTTCACATCAGCACGATGGGAAGCCTTGAAGGAAGGCCTCTGGGTCAGCATGTGCAGTCAGCAAAAATCTGCACGCCCGGAAAAACTAGGTGATTAGTTGGTGAAGCTTTAGCGCAGACGTATTGCAGATTGCTGGTGAATAAAGAGATGGAGTACCAAAAGGACCTTGGTTTCGGCATATGTGGCCATAAGAACTCGTACAGCACTGCCGTCAAGGTTGGGAACTGGGTAGAGGATTCAATCGGTGCAGAATTAGCTGCTGGAGGTCATGGTGGGGAGTCGCGCGAGGTCTCGCTGACGGAGACTCAAGCCCGCTATGTGGACCCGTCCACCTTTGACGGAACTGATAAACTAGGGCCAGAGGTACAACCTAGTGACCTCTTAGCTGTCCGTAGTGGTGTTTCCTACGAAGTCATGTTCCCTCATGGTAAAGACCTAGTGGCTATAGACGCCGGGAAGGAAGACCGAAGGTCCTCTGTTTCCAAGTTAGCGCACAGCAACCAGCCAACAAAGGTTCACGACATCCTAAGTGGAAAGGCTAACCCTAACGCTACGGCCAACACATTGGCCCGCGAGAAGCTGAAGGAACAAGCCCGGGCAAAGAGGCTGGTAAGAGTGCTTAACAAAACGAACCAGGATCGCGAGGTGTGACAACTTCTTTTTATGTCCTACATTCCTTATAGGACCAATCATACCTAACAACCAAGGAAGTCACGCTCAATCCTGCTGGGTCCAAGCTACACTTATAGCTTGACTGCCTTGAGCCAATTGGCCTAAGCTTGACCAGTTTGCCCAGTGCGGGTTGGACTCTCTAACTTAAGTTATTTGCCCTTTGTTATGTCGTTCTGATGGTTTTCATCTATCCACCGTTAGCGGGTGTTCTCATCGGCATCCTGCGCCCGTTTTGAATTAACAGGACATCCATCTATTCTCCAAAGCGTTGTACTTCTCCTGCCATTGGCGTAAATCGTCAAGAAGCGATTGAAGCTCACTGACATACCACAGGTCATAAGAAAGAGTGTCAGGTCAATAGAATTATGCGGAAGCTCACTTAGCATACTCTTGCTTCGACTTTTGATTCGCTTCTCGCTCTTGGCGAAATTGGTCAGAGAGGTCTTCCAAAGCAGCCTTTGACACCGAGAGCTCTTTAGCTAAACTGGCAAGCCTTGTGTTGGCCTCGGTCAGTTTCTGTTTGTGATCAAATGGTATTAGAGAGTACTAAAACGGCGGTTGAGAGGTCTATACCAACATGCAGAGCTCCAGCATGATCGTCTTGCAGAGCATGCATCCTTTCAAGTAAAGTTTTCTCGGATTCCTGAGCTGTGGCGAACTTTCAAGTTAATAACCCACTCTACTATCCTGCTTAGTACGTAGCAGTAGTCTTCAACGTGCCTTGTTGAAGCTCTTGGCTGAGCTCGTTGACAGCGGATTTTAGTCTGACTAATTCGAGCTTTAAGGCGTTCTCTGAGGCTTCTTGCTTAGTAATATGTTCTAGCAGCTGCGAGAAGGATTCTTGGGGAGATAATGGCCCAGTTCCTTGTGATTTATCCGGAAAACGCTGGACAATGGACTGCATTTTAACCGACTGTTCCTGAGTAGTCGGGGCTCTCGATGTCGCCGACTTGAGTTCAAGCTTCTCTTGGAGCGGGCAAATCAGAAACTAAAGCCTTTACTCAGCTCTAGCGCTGGCTGCGGACTAACACCACTGCAGACCCTCCTGGTCTCGATTATGAAATAACACTCTAATTCGCCTACTAGATGAATCTCGTCTGCCTTTATCAGCGAAATTGAAAATACTGAAAAGTTAGTACATTTCTACGGCATTTCCGTGAGCGGGGCTCTACTGGTGGTCCATCGACCTTTTCTCTGATTTCAATTGCGAGGCAGCAGCTTTGGAACGGAAATCCGATGATACCCAGGTCGAGTTTCTAATAGCTCCGCTTTATTTCTCCCTAAATACTCTACTGTAAGTGGCGCCAAAGCTTTCTTGGCAGCCTCGAAAGGTTGTACTTGTAACGGACAGAGGCTCAGAACTTTCCTATGACACTTCGTAGGAAGTAGTGCTGTACCCATTCAGAATACCTGTCAACCTAATCTTGATCAAGCTACGTTATTCTAAATACATCTGGTATGTAGAAAACAACTGCACGAGGACTGATACATTTTTCATGTCATTGCGTTTCTTGATGGAGTCTGATCTTCTTCTTAGCGTGCAAGCTTGCTGTTGTTTAACCGCAGACTCCACTAGGGAGCCGCAATAGCATAAGCTCTGGCAGGAGTACAGCTCGGTAAATCATCTGTAGCAAGCCACGATGGATAAGCTTGTGCAACCGCAGAGCTATTCAAAGAGTCATAGAGGCTCGCCAGCGGAACTCTCGTCAGCGATGAGGTGGGTGCTGTTCACCAACTAGAAACCCGAACTGGCAAGATGATTTGTCTCACTTATGTGTCATACGGGCAGTCTGGAGCAAACGGTGCTTGAGACAAATTGGAGATCGATACAAAATGAAGTCAAGAAGGTAAAGGTCTTGCCAAGCTGCTTTGCTTGACATATTACCTCACAAGCACTGCGCTGTGTAGATTGAAACCCAGCGAGCTTTCATAAAGAGAGAAAGACAAAACCTATACTTGAGAAAGGCACTTCTGGATTCAGATAGAGCTCGGATGCGAGCCACGAGACAAAAAGGGTGGTTGCATCCGCAGGTACTCGAAGCTCAGAAGGCGAGAAGGATAATTCTGGAGGTTGGAGGAAAGGTATATCCTATTCGCGACCGTCACTCTTCTACTAATTATCTTAACAGAACTTAACAGGCTTTTGAGATGACAGCCAGGATTGCCTGTCGAGATTCCCGGTCCCTGCTTGCAGCTCTAGCCCGAGATGACTCTCCACTGGATCCTGGATCAGGTCGCCTAGTAGTAGATCGGGACTGGTAAGCTGTCACAGCATGAGGTTTTGAGGTTGTAAGCTGTCAACGAACTTCATACTGCTTCCAGGTGGCTATTTAGACATATACTCAACTTTCTACGAGATGGGCAGCTTCCTCAAGATAATGGTGTGCTCAGACAGCTGTGAGTTGATTGTTGTCCCGCTTGACCGACCATACTTTTGACCTTCTGAGTTCTCCAGATATAAGGAGAGTGATTTCTGGAGATTAGATTCGTTGAAAAGTGCCATCGAGAAAAGGTAAGCTAGATGTTTCTATGCTGAAGACTAGAGCTAGGTCCTAAAAGCTTATGAAGGAAACTCAAGCTGTACTCATCCATTCATCCACCACTCCAAGCATGGCCCGAGGAGAGTATCAGTAATAAGAGCAGGGGCATGGAGTCCACCCAGTCAGCAACAAGGGTTAGTCACTTTAGTCCAGGCCTTTTCTCTGATAAGCTGAACGTGCAAAGCTCGAAGGCTAACCCGCAGGAGCAAGAATGGTACGTTTATTGGAACTAGATGGGTAGCAACTAACTGTTGCTAAAATTACTTGGTTCGTAGGTGGGTAAGCCCACCGGACTGGTGGGGTTCTAGAGAACCTAAAGTGGAGCAGGTAGAGTGGATAATGACCTTTAATCCCTACTTATACGTTCGATTTGACTTAGGCCTTGCGTCACTTCTGTATGTAGAAGCCATCCCAGAAGAAAGACAAGGAAGATTGGTGGACGGGAAGTACTTACAAAGGAAAGAAGTACGATCTGAAAGAGGACAAACAGGCCGCAGAGTGGGTGGCTTCTACTTGGGGAAGCGAACAAAGAGCCGCTGCTTGTCGTCATCACCATTGATGTATGATAGTTTATGGACCTCCCTCACGCAAAAAGACTCATATAGACTCATTGCCTCGCAAGCAGGCGCCATCGGCTCACTATGTATACTGTTAACGTTCAATTACCTACATTTCTTTGACTCTTGGGGAGTGCATGGGGCAATAGATAAAACCTAATCAGTAAGCCATTCAGTGATCTCAATCCTGCCAACCCTAGCTCAGCTACAAACTACAGCTCTACACTTCCTTGGACCCCTTGGAAGAGACACTAACTACAGATTTACTCTTAATGGTCCCTTCGTCATCAACACTAGCTTTCCTTGTTCCGGGGTCCTTGCTGACTGGTCTAATGAGACCGCCGGAGACGTGATCCTCGCTACTTCCATCGTCATACTCTATGTCATAAGTCCCATCCATTCGACATTTTGTGATTTTGCCAGCAACATACGCACTCCGTCCTTTGTATCGGGCTTCCACCTTTTGGCCCATAGCGAACTCTATAGTGTCGGACGTTTGTCGTCCACTACTTTTGGTAGACTCTTCCGCTTCCCGAACACTGTTCGCTGGGACTTGGCTCTCCCGCATGCCGTCGTCGAACTCCAGGTCGTAGGTACCATTTAACCTGACACGGACCACTTTGGCTGATTCCCAGGACCGATTTCCATCCCTCCGAGCCTCTACAGCCGCACCCTCCTTGAAAGTCTTTTGCCCCGAACCACCAGAACTTTCCTTCTCGTCTACCACCTTCTTCTTAGGGCTACCTGCCTTGATAGGCTGGATCAAGTCTCTAGTCACATTTTGCTCTTTCTCTCCGTCATCATAGTCAATGTCATAAGTGCCATCCCTTCGAGCCCTCTTTATTCTTCCGGGATAGTACTTCGACCGACCTTTGAAGCGCGCCTCAACTTTCTGTCCCTCTTCCAGCTTGGAGTCATCATCCTTGTCTTTGTTACTTTTCTTCTCAGAATCCAACACACGGATGAGGTCTCTTGCCACGCTTTCTTCTTTCTCTCCATCATCATAGTCGATGTCATAGGTGCCATCCTTTCGAATCCGAGAGATCTTTCCGGGATAGTACTTGGATCGACCCTTGAAGCGTGCCTCGACCTTCTGTCCTTCTTCCAGCTTGGAGTCATCGTCCTTATCCTTATTGCCTTTCTTCTCAGACTCCAACACACGGATGAGGTCTCTTGCCACGCTTTCTTCTTTCTCTCCATCATCATAGTCAATGTCATAGGTACCATCCCTTCGGACGCGAGAGATCTTTCCGGGATAGTACTTGGATCGACCCTTGAAGCGTGCCTCTACTCTCTGTCCTTCTTCCAGCTTGGAGTCATCATCCTTGTCTTTGTTACCTTTCTTCTCAGACTCCATCACGCGGATGAGGTCCCGTGTGACGTGATCCTCTTTCTCTCCATCATCATAGCTGATGTCGTAGGTTCCGTCACTTCGGACGCGAGAGACTTTTCCGGGATAGTACTTGGATCGACCCTTGAAGCGTGCCTCGACCTTCTGTCCTTCTTCTAGCTTGGAGTCATCATCCTTGTCTTTGTTACCTTTCTTCTCAGACTCCAACATACGGATGAGGTCTCTTGTCACGCTTTCTTCTTTCTCTCCATCATC
>FLMG01001712.1:0-27737 GCA_900088475.1 Hyphochytrium catenoides
AGCGACAATTCGTGGAAGGATGGGCCTAGGTACCGCTGGTAAGGTAGTTCTCAGTTGGGGCCAGCGACGATTTAGGGACAGATTGGGCCTGCAACCAATGGTTCTACCATAGTCGTGGGGGAGAGGACAGGGAGAGCATTCATGAGGAGCTCCTCTCTCAGAACTCAGAACCGGGCGAGGGCCCTACTGCCCTGTCTAAGTTAGAGCTCCCTTTCCCTAAGGCCGTCTTGGTCCTGTAAATTCCTGACCAAAGCCCAATCCCAGCGCTCGAATGGGAGGGATTCTCACAGGAAATAGAAGAACAGTTCGCAGTAGTTCTATGGTAAAGTTAGGACGAGGGAGGGAAGAAGGAGGCATAAGAGGGCGGTAGAAGGCAGAAGGGAGACAGAGAAAGAATGGAGCGAGAGAGATAGGTGCGATAGTAGGAAGAAACGAGAGACGGAAAGAAGAGAGACAGAGAGTTGAAAGGTGTGAAACAGGGAGGAACCGCCGCACGGAAAATGAAGAAGAAGACCCAGCTAAGGGACCTGGGGAGCCAGTGTCGTGGGTTCCAACGCGCCGTATTGAATGGCCCTACCACCGACCTCCGGTGCACGGGATCATGGTTGGTTGGTTGCCCTTCTTGAAGGCCAATAGATTGTTAGTTGTTTGAAGATTATTGGCTGCTCGGCTCCAACGTAATAGTTCTACTACTATCGCTCGAATGTCCCTTCATTATTATGACAACAACAATGCCGTTCACATTGTAGATAGATTTTTGTCAGCAAGTCGCTGCTGTGCCTGCTGCCTGCTTTCTTCGCCACCGACTCATTTTTTGTTTACTGCTGCCATTACCAGCTATCACCACTCCCACGCCACGGCGGTAAGCTGGCGACTAATAAAGCAAGCAGAAGAAATTGACAAGCTCGGCCCCTAAAGCATAGGGATATGTTTTTTAGAACGAAGGCTTGGTGTGAGCAGCAATAGCCAACAACAGGTTTGAGGTATAGTGAGTGATGATAAGAAGAAGCATCGAGACTGGCACGGACTGGCGAGGATAATAATGATGGGAAGCGTGAGAGTCTGCATTTTTAATTAAGGTCATATTAAAGCCGAGTAGAGTGATGAGAGTTCTGGATGAGACATCTTTCGTTGAGGCTGCCCTAAGATCACCCGAGAAAACAAAGTCAGAGACTCCTTTGCGGGGATCCTGAGGATGATGATGTGTGGCGGAAGCCTCTCTCGTTGCACCCGTAAAATCGTTTTTCTCGTCGGCAGCCTCCAACTTGGGATGCCGCCAGCATATGGCTTATCAGCCGAACTGAGACTGCTTCCTGCTTCTCATCATTGGTAAAAGAGCCCTCCTCTTCTTCCCTGATATATGCTTACGTATCATGCATCTGCTGACTACAACTTCCTCAAATCTTGAAGGTGTCTAACCGATCAGTTCGAACAAGATCATTCGCTCAGGGGTAGCAACGTCGTCCCATTTATCTGAGCCATGACATTGCAGAAAATAGGATTGCTGCTGCTGACGTAAGCTTAAGTCAGAGCAGCAGCGTATTACCAGCTCCTACTCCAGATGGCCATGACGACCATCACCACGCGATATCTGCAGTCCAAACGAGCTAAAAACAGCTCAGTCTCTGTGGTGAGAGTCACTACTAGGACAAGCCTCAATGGCATCAGTCCTGAGGATGGTGTCAACTCTAAACGAAAGTCTCGGTGGCAATGATGCCAAGACAATAACCGTTGAAGCCAATCCAGCAGCAGGTATTACTACTAGGCTCGTCGGGGAATGATTTCTCTGCCCATGTGGATGGCAACTCCTCAATCATCATAAAGGATTTAGAGCACGTCATAGTATTTGTGTCAATTTCTCCCTTTTATCTGGCCTTCCGTCTGCTTCTTCATGCTGAAGTGGTGACCTCTTTTGGTCTGAAAAAAGAATTAGTACCTTAGACAACTATGCATGCCACACTTATGGCGAGAACAGAGTGTGAGCAGGGCATCATCTCTAGTGTCACCTCAGCCACATAGAGCTTCTCAAGCCAACTAGCAGCGACACAGCGCCCGGGACAGAGAGGTAGTACCGATCAACCTTAATTCATCGCATAACGGCGGGTGTCGTGGCATTCGGAAGTCAATGAGTGGCTTCGCTTCCAGGAAGGAGGCTTCTCTTTCCTTCGCCCTGTATCTCCCTCTTGCATTCGACTTAGCCTATTCGCTTTCCGTTCATTCTCGCTCTCCTCTTCTTTGTTTTCTTCTTCATTTTCTCACGTAGATTGCCCTTGCTGATCGTTAGGAACTCTCTGCTTAACCTACTATTCGATGATAAAAATTCTCTCTTCTGGACACAAGTGGTGGTAGTGACCAGCGATTATTATTGTGGATGTTTAGCTCTGATCTGCGATGCTTTGCTGAAGCTGATGCCTGGAACCCAAAGAGAGGGCGGACTTAGTGCGAACCCCGCTCACTCCCCGTCGCTGCTCCCTCTCTATCTACATATCAGCAGCCACCACCACAACCCTTTCACTACTAACTGCTGCCATCCACGAATCTGTCCTGCTATTAAACTCTTGTCACTAACTGCTGCCATCCGTCGTGGCACCCTGCTTGCTGATCCTCCCCCGTTCGGACCTTGGGATTACGTACCTCTCACCGATCAGCATGTATCTGACCATTCCTTCCTTCTAAGAACTCACTCTTCTATTATTATTGTAGTAGGCCTCGACAGTAATACTGATGATGACTGATGGGTCCATAAACGGAAGAAGCAGCACACTCACCGAAGATATCTTTCCTCCTCCTTATCATCAGTGCCCCTAATAAAATACGAATAAATACAATGGCCTCGATCGGCTGAGAATGAGTGCATTATTTAGGGGCGGAAGCACAGTCTAGATAGTTGACAACAGTCGTGGTCGTCCCAGCAGCAGCAGAAGTTAGCTCTGCCTCCATTAGTGCGGCGGTTTATCCAAACGCCAATAACATTAGTCTTTTTTGGAAGAAGAATGCTGCCGCTGCTGGCCCCTCCTCCTCCACGTCACCATGCAGCGCCGGCCGTCACCAATAATATAGCTGTCACCCAATAATAAAAGTAGCGGAAGAAGAACCTCTGCGACCCTCGCCAGGTCGGATATCATCATCACCACGCATCCTGGCGACACAGCATCATCATCCTTCATTCTTCTTATCATCGACGACAACAAGAAGGAGGAGGAGGAGGAGACCCTTCGTCGATCCTTCTACAAAAAAAAACGGTCGATGAGGAAACTAGTCAGCAGGAGGTGAGGCAGAAGCTGAGGAGAAATAACAACAACAAATGAAGAAGAAGAATGAAGGCCCCAATGATGAATGATGATGACGCATGTTCTTCCTCCTCTTCTTCTTCTTTTCTTGTACTATTTGACGGGGTTATTAGCTTCTTCTGTTCTTTGTACTAACTATTATGCTCCTGGTCACTGAAGAATGCGGGCGCTGTCTATGAAGAGGCACAATTGGCAACCAATTCCCTAAATCTTGTACTTGTCCTCGTAGCTTTTGAAAGAGTTCAAGTCCAAGTCTATCCTTGAATGTACTTGCACAAACCCTCGGAAACTCAGTATCTTAGATTCTTCATGTTATTATGAAAGATACAGAGCCCCGAAAGGGCCGGAAGAGAGAAACGGTACAATACTAGTACTTACCAGGGTACGTACTTAGTACTTGTACAGGTAGAGAGGAAGCCCTTCCTATGTGACTGCCGCTTGAAGCTGAGGGACAAGGTAGAACTCGGAGGCAGTTTCCTCAAGCCTGCTTATTAGTAGAAAGCCAAAAGGATCGCCAACTTGTAAGAACTTCTATGCAGCAGTAGCCCAAGATCTGTTTGTTGAGCTTCTTCTCATTCCCAGCAGCACTTCCCCAGCTTCGCTAGCCTCCAGCGCGCAGCAAGAGAGCCCTCAGCGAGTCGAGCCGCGCTTGCGTGGATCAAGGAAACATTCCAAACAAAGTTATCCAGTTGCTCTCCTTGGTGGTCAGAAAACAAAAAGAGAAGCTGGCTTTTGGTCCTTGATGACTGACTAGGGGAACTCGTCACAAGCTCCGAACATCTGCATCTGAGCTCCTTCGACGCAGCTACATCCGATCCAGGCTCCTCTCTACCAGAGACAAGACAAGCCCTAACATGTTTCGGCAGGCTTTGCGCCGCCACCTAAGGCAAATACGGAGCCCTGGGTCCTCAGAGGCGTTTTTCTCTAGCCAGCAATGGTTACGTTGCCGCTGTTTCACCACTCAGGCATCTTTCCTTGGCAATTATCACGTCATAGTTGGAGATGATGACGTCAAGATTGAGAAGAGCAGCAAGCCCTTCGAAAGAGACTTTGAGATAGAGGGAAGAGACAAAGGCGGAGGAAAGATCTTAATGTTCATGGTCAAAGGGCTCGGCGAGGATTGTGGGGCTGTCAACATTGATGTCAATGGCGTACGAGTGGGTCAGATCTTTCCCACGCCTGGTGCACACCCCGAGCTGTGGTCGGTGAGTGCCACCTTCCTCCTTCATCTCTCCTCGACAGCTCTCTTTGGTGGATATTGTGTGGTGAAAGGTCCTCTCCATTGCAGTGCTCATTTCTCCTCCTGCTGCTTGACTTTATCATGGTACTCCTCCACTTCTTTGGATCTTTGTCACTTATGTCTGTTGTGAGAGAGTTGCAGCAGGGTGATTGGGCCAAGCAACGCTGAGACTCGTGTCCACTGTATCTCCCATACCTTTCTTTACACCTTTGTCGTCGGTTCTTCTCTGCTTACTCTCGCCTCGATTGACTGATTTCCTGGTGGCACATGATGCCTCCCTGTCCCTCTCAGTTCCAGTTGTGAACTTCTCTGCAAGAGCGCTCGCTAGCCCGGCTTGCCTTCGCCTCTTCCACTTTCCCTTTTTCTTCTTTACGTCGTTTGTCATGCATATGCCAACGTCCTAGGGCTCCATCCTGCTTCTTGTTTGGGTGACATCCTGCTCTCTCTCTGGCTAATGCCACCGCACGCAAAGTCTCCAACTAACTCCTTTTTTGTGGCTGTCAGACTCAAATCGTACACTATGCTCATGACGAAGGAAAGCTGCGGCCGAACTGGGAGGACGACGGCCTTGTAAACACCATCAGAATTCCTGGAGAGGTAAAGGAGGGAGATGACCCTCATCGCGTGAACAGCTTCAGGCAATTCTACATCAGGAACCTGACCCTTTTTTACCGACAAGCAGTCTAACTGGACTAGCAGGGACACACTAAGACGTCCACTCATTGAAATTCCGAGCTTCATGCTTGGTTAGGATAACTGGCCGTCGCCATCGTTCGAAAGCCAAAGAACATGTGCTTTTTGACGGGTATGGCCGACCTCCACTCTATTATCTAGAGAAATTGTAACATTATCAGCCTACATTACTCGTTACATTACATAATTGATAATACGGGCCCAAGGCTTGGAACGCAGCGGGAGCGAAGAACTTCTAGCTCAGTCTTGAGTTCTCTCGCCGGTAGACTTACTCTTCTTCTTCAAAAGACATCCCCTTTAGGATGTTCGACAGCCTGTCAGAGAGAGACCCTTGCCTCTCTAGAACCTTTTTGCTGCTTACATACGTTTCCGTTGCTTAGTGGAGGGAGAGAACCAGGACCAAGGGCATACTTTAGAATGTAAAGCGTGACGGGGCAGTCTTGGTGTAGACCATTAACTTACCGTTCATCAGACTGGTTGGAGGCTGAGAATAGTTCAATGTTCGTTCCGCTAGGAAGCGGGCGAGATCTATCATCTTCCAATATGCACCATGAGCAGTAATCGCCGCTACATAGTCAACTGGCCCTGTGACACAATCCACAAAGGACGTAACTCTTGAGTGATGTAGAACGGGCAGACAAGCTAAGAGCCACCATAATACCTAGACGTGAGACTTCAAGCATCCAGTCTACACTGGCTTCCGGCGCTTGTTGGTTGTCCATCCGATCGAGCGTGAGAGGGAGGGGAAAGCGTGGTACTCGTTTGGCAGCTGAGAGGTTGGCTTCTCTAGTTACCAAAGCTGAAGTGGGGGAAGAGGGTGAGCCTGATGACACCGACGGTGAAGGCAGTGGCCCGCGTGACGACGATGTTGGAGTAGAGCCCTGATGAGAAATCTCCGGAAGGAGGTATGCGTCCATCCGATGCGCCACAGGATCTAGTGGGTGATATATGTTATAAAAGTGGATCCCCACGGCCCTGAAGCGCTCCTCGAGAGTACGCTGCACCTGATTAATGGCCCCCACAGCATTATTTAAAGGTACAAGTGATGAGATGGTAGCACAAGCGATAGAGGACCCATAAGCCAGCGCTGACCTCTTGTTCCGTCACTCCTCTAGCTGCCAGCATCAGAGGGATTGGTGACCCAATAGTGAATAGAGCATCTGGCTTGAAAATCAGGCGCTCGGGCAGCTCTGTCAGAATGTCGTAGGAGATCATACTGGAGCGTGCAACACGAAAGTTTATGAGACTCGGCAGCACGAAGCGCAAAAAGAAAAATCATTGACGGTTCAAAAAGGCACACATCTCCCGGAACGAAGCAGGCCAAGCTGCTGTGGAAGCGCTTTCCAGGCACCATAATGTACCTCCGTCCATAACTTTCAATTTACTTAGGCATCAGAGGTAAACTAATAACTAAGGGTGATAGAGAGGTAGCGGCTCCCACTAACCTTCCTAAAGAATGGCCCAAGATAGAGATGCGGCCCGAAAAGTTGGGATGTGACAATTTGAAGGCCCTGACTTTTGCATTTAGAGCTTTCACTGTCACGTCGCGGATCGCGTCAGCATATCCCTGTTGGGCGGCGCAGAATACGTTAAAAGATAGAAAGTAGCCTACTAGGCTTCTTGGGGCAAGAAACCTTATGAGAACAGGAAAACGAGACTGAATAAAGACACAAGAGTAATCACGCATTGTACTAATAGAGAGAGGAAAGGAAGTCGTGCTCAGAGAGGTAGTAGTAGCCCGCTTCAAAGCTCGCTCAGATTTGGCGATTCAGGAGTGAGAAGCCGACCGAAGACATCGCGGAAACCAACAAGAGCCACAGGAAGAAGGAAGAAGGCTGGATGCAAGAAGGCTAACGGAAGTAGGGTCAGACTAGTGTCCATCTTTCCCTTAGAAGATGTAGCCAGGACGTGGTGTAGCCCGAACGTGCTCATGATGATAGCCGCTTCTTAGGCTCTCGCACAGGAAGGGGGAGCGGCGCCCCTATCATAGTCACCTACCATACTATAACATACAGCGTCCATCACAGTTCCCCACAGGAAGGTTCGCAAGCCTGTAACGCTATCCATTTGAGTGAAGAAGGCGAAAAAGAAGTTACCAGCTGTGTAGGAGTAAAGTGCCATCCATGTCAAAAGAGAGAGAGAGAGAAAGGCAAAGAAAGAGAAGAGATGATAACATCTTACGAGCCAGCAGGAAGTGAATGAAGATATGAGATCATCCCAATAAGCTTTTATCTGTACCTGTCGATGGTGATGTTTTTCATCTTCCTATTAATGTCACCTAACCGCCGGAACTCGTCGTGCCATTGAACGTACTCCACGTGGAGCCGTCCGTACTGCGTCATCCTCTGCTTGTCCGCCACAGCTTCTTCCCCTTCATCAGCAAGGTAGACGTCCTAAATCGTAAACAAAACTAGTTAGCCTTCCGCCGCGAGCTAGACGGTTGAGCTCAGAGTAATGAAAGAGGAGGAGGCAGGAGCTCATACTCTGATCATTTTCTCTAGACCCTTCTGCCGTCGCCTCATTAACCCGTCCTCGTGTCTTCCCATGCCGTGCACATAAAGGACAAGATGTGCTACACGCTCCATGAAGATTGTCTGCCGCCTGAAGTTGTTCCTATAACAAGGGCGAGCGATGGTAAGGTTTCAACTGGGCTGGACCGCCCATTAACAAGAAGCAAGGGGAAGATGACTACGTTTCGCGTGGATATCAGAACCAAGGAATGCTAGTTGACGTCGTCCCAATGTGGAACTCTATATGTGCCACGCACGACTAGTTGAGAACAGCTACGATGAGATGAACTCCTGTCGTCGCCTACCAGTTCGGAAAGCTATCCAACTCCTGCGCTACTTCTTCCACTTCTCGTTTGTAACCAGGAGGCGGTACCACAAACCGGCGCCATCTTCTTTGCCTCTTTACTCCAGCGCCAGATTTGAACGTGAAAGACGAGATGTCGCCCCAATCCGTGCCGTAAAGCCAACCACCATCCCTCTCCTTACCTCCTTCGTCTCGTTCTTTGCAGCGAGACACGCGCCACCTAGGACAGGTCATGCGAGGGGACGTGTTTAGTTTATCGTCAGTTCTGCCTACTATCGTATCTTCAGCATGGACAGCGGATAGAAACTCTCCAAGAGATAAGCGGAGAAAGGTCTGAGGTCCATACCCTTCATCATCATCGGCCCATTGCCAGCCGTTCATTGCTGCGTACTCTAGAAGAGACGAAGGTTCCCATGCTCCGCTGCTCTTTTCAATAAAGGGATACTCCGCGATACCTGCCACCAATCAATTAGTATAGTGGGCACCTTAGGATTAAAGTATGTTCAGAGTTGATAACGGGTGCCGAATAATGCTCTCAAATAGAAGTGGCATGGAGAGAAAAGAACAGTCCTAAGCGAGTAGTTATTCCATTAGACGGCAGAGCTGCTGGAGAAGAATCAGAAATAGTTTAGGGTCAGACAGAGACAATAAACGCCGTGCAAATGAGGCAAAGAACGTAGCTTCATATAGAATGCCTACCTCGCGGGTCAATCGAGAAAGCCGCCACGCCGTCTCTTTGTTTGGATGTAGGGACGAACTCCCACGTGCTTGTCTTGAAGCGCTGGTTCTCGAAGATGATCACTGTCAAGAGACCCTCTGGACCTTGCTCCTCTTTGCCCTCCAGTGGGACGCGGAGACTTCCCATTACTTCCTCATAAAGAAAAGGAGAATGGGGCCACAAAAGGGAAGAAGTTAGCACAAGAAATGGAGACGAATAAGGCAAAGAAGAGAAACAATGAAGGGCAACAAAAGGCAAATGAGAATGCTAATCGTCAGATAACTAATCTTCGTTGCCACAGCCCCTTGTGGAAGTATTGAAAAGAAAGGTTGCTCACTAGCAATAGTGGAATGTGGGACACCGTGCGAGCGGCGTGAATAGTGAGGGGGGAAATCTCTTATCAAAAACATCAGTATCAGAGAAGTGCTACTTGCACAGTCAGTGCCCTACATGGTACTGAAGGGTCCACCTTGGGGCTTGGCGGTGGGAAAGATGGTGTGTGGGCCTCATTGTCAACCTCGCCCAAGGACAGAGAGGCCGCACCGGCAGAGACGACAAGATCCGGTAATGAACCTGCTGCATTTAATGTTGGAAGGATTGCCGCCCTTTGTGAAGCAGTTCCTAATAAGCCTTCTTCTTCTGGCTCCTTCTCTGCCGATACTGCCTCGCTTAGCCTGCCAGCCTCGCTCTTCCTAAACGCAAAGCGCTCTAGCCAAGATAAGCGGGGCAACGCAGAAAGCGAACTCCTTCTTCCCAGCTCATAACTGTAATCCGTAATGCCTCTTAAAGGATAGAGAGAGAACCATTTGGTTAGTAAGTATGCACAAAGAAAAGGAAGACGCCCCAGCAGCACAAGCGGCCTCTTTGAGCTGCCTATCCGCCAGGGTGGAACGACCTGAATGAGAGACGGAAGAGCATATCCCCACTTTGCCCCTGCGGCCAGAGCGTGGCGCTTGCTCTCCACTCTACGAGCGAAGAATATGTAAAAGTAGATTTTCTTCCTCCTACTGCCAACTTCCCACGGTCATAGCGCAACCAGGCGCCTTTCCAGGGTTTTGTGCTAAGACATTCAGGGACAGCGAGTCAGAATAGCGTGAGCCAGCGCTAAGCATTACCCATGGCACGTACGCCAAGTCTCTTCATTACTCTACGAAGCTGGACTAGAGGACTATGAACTTGCAATAGACTAGATGATTTAGCTTATGTCATTACCTTTCGACGAGAAAAAGGCATGCAGAGGCAGCCTTCTTATCCTGAACCTCGGCCGTCGAGCTCTGAATCAGAACGAGAAGCTTGGCTCGACGACGATAGGAGAGACGTAATGAGCTACTGCTCAGAAATCCCCGGCTTAAGTAGCCTGTTCAAAGGAAAAGAGCTTCTGTTAAGAGCACCAAGGTTTGGTTTGGAGGTCCTCTTAGGACAGGTTCCCTAAGCCTGACAACACGACGAAATGAGCATTCAGGTCCGCAAGACGCAGCAGCCATCCGGACAAGCAGAGAAGTGGGAGCTAACACCTAGCGGAGTCGTGACAAACGATCCGTACCCCCATGCATGACGGACTTCAGATATAGAAACGGAGAATCATTAGTAGCCTCGACAACGAAGAGCGATGGATCCCCTAGGGCTTTGTCGTCCTGGTAGCTGGCATTATGGCTGCCATCTTCTTCCTGCGGGGAAACAAACCCCACTTTCTTCTTCCCTTTCGTTGCTAGCACCCTATCGCTGCAAGGATGCTAAACATGACGAGGAGAGAAGAGTGAGAGGATATGCCAAGGTCAGTAAGTAGGATGAGCAATGTCAGCCTGAATGGAGGTAGTGATAGAAAAGGACAGGTAGGAGTTGTCAAAACAAAGGCAAATGGCGTCCTCTAGTAGTAGTTGAAGCCTAAGCTTAGGCCAAGACAGATAGAGAATAGACGACCGTGTGACGTTTCGTGGAGGAGCTGCTGGGAAGAAGAAGCCGCACCTGAATAGTCACAACTTGGCCGTCCCGCAGTCTCTCATCTCTGAGCGATAAGATAGCTCCTAAGTCCTCCGAGAGACTCTTATGCCGTGGGAATTAGAGTGTGGGCGAAGCGAAAGAGTAACGTATAGTCAGTAGGACGTCGAACTTCCGCCTCCTCCACCGAGGGGCCCATTAGGAGTCGCACACTAGAGCAGGCATCTAGAGAGCTAAAAGAGTAGCACCCTCTTGGAGACTATTGGCAATGAACCGACCAATGACCAATGCGTAATATAAGACGAGGTTGAAGATTAAAAGGCTGTGGACAAGGGTGTCCTCCTGGTCACTTACGGAGGATAGGGAAGACGAAGAAGACGACGATAATACTTCTGCTTCCTGCGTCTTCTTGGACAGGGTAGCCGCTTCATTGCGCCGCATAGGAGGATGCGAAAAGAAGCATTAAGCGAGTATTGCTCAAGAAGACCGGATAGGGAAAACGAGTCCTTATGGGGCCCTGACGGGTTGAGTAGATAGGGAATGTCTGCTTGCGAAGGCAGATGATCTCTAAAGATGATGGATGAATAGAGCAGTTCCTGCCACATACCTTTACGTAGTGCTCCATCGAGAGAGTCTTTGACTGCCTTTACGTCGAACAGCTTCAAAGATCCTCTGTGCTGTCTGCCCTGTGCTCCTTCTTCTTCTTGCTTCGCTTCTCTATTAGGCTCATTGCCCTCATGCTCCCGGATTTCGGGCTCTGCCAGTGGTTCCATTGCTAGTGACAAAGGTTAAGAAAGCGTTAGAGCTGAGGGAAGGAGACCGTATGATCTTGTTGAAGCTGTCGCTTGGGGTTTCTGCTCTCGGTACTTATTACCGTCATTGTTTTCACTTTCTACGTCCGAATCTTCTTTCTTCGCCTTGAGCTCAACGGTACTGCTGCTGACTCCAATTTGAAGAGGGATCATGGCATCAAAAGGCGCTGATAATATGGCGTCTGCCTTTCCATGTTGTCCATTCCTGCTCTCCGCCCTGGTCCTGCCTTTCGGGTTTATTCTGAGCGGCAGTGGATCTGGAAGTTGCATATCTCTATGGTAAGTTCCTCGTGCTGTCGCTACGGATCAGTGATTGGCGTCAGCGGAAAGCGCTGCTCTTACGCGGTAATGTTGGTAGGAAGTATGACCCTCAGTATCTAATCCTCTTACATAGACAGTCACCACCGCGTTCTTTTGCAGCTTTAGGTGGCTGATGGTGTGTTCAGTGCCACTGCCTCTTGACTTGTTGAGTCATCAGGCGGATTTTTTCAAAGAGCAACAGGCGGCGCCGAGTGATTGGATGCACTATCAAATATTCTTGTTGAGCACCGCAAAGAAGGTATGGCAAGCAGCGAATGAACTAAACGGCAACAGGAAGGAGGTGGTGTGACAAGCCAACTAAGGTTAGCAGAAGAGAAGAACCACAGGGCTTTATTATAGAACTCTGTTCCATGAACGTAGGGATTCGGAGAGAAGAGCACATACTGCTGCCTACGGCTCCTAGGTTCTTTCCTTCCCTGATATTCTGTCTCTTGACCATTCCGCGGGCAAAATTATGGAACATTGACACACAGTGACCGCTTCCTATTCGCACCTTCTGCTGCCTCTTGGTCATCCTTATTTTTTCCTCCCATGTTCTGTCGGAGGCGCATCCCTGGACTCCTCCCGCTCCTCAGCCGTTTATTACCTCGAGGAGTACACAGCTGATCCGATTGTCAGGTTCCTCCTCTGCCTTCTTCCTCTTCATGGGTTGCCGTGCCTGCCACCCTCACACAGCGATGACATAGGACGGACATCATCATCTCTTCCTTTCCTTCCTCCGTCATCAATCATCACTCATCACGCCCTCGACTGCTACTCGTACTTGTAGGACCTTTATCTCATCGCCCTCCTCTCCTCCCGCCCCCCATCATCATGGCTCTCTCTCTCTTTCTCTCTTTCTTCCTCTTTCTCTCTCTGTCTCTCTCTCTCTCTTTCTCTCTCTCTCTCTATATATATATATAGCTCTCTCACTCTCTCTCAACTCTCTCTCCCTCTCTATCTCTATCTATCTATCTATCCGTCTGTCTGTCTGTCTCTCTCTCTCTCTCTCTCTCTCTATCTATCTTTCTATCTATCTATCTATCTATCTATCTATCTTTCTATCTATCTATCCATCTATCTGTCTGTCTGTCTGTCTGTCTGTCTGTCTGTCTCTATCTGTCTGTGTGTCTCTCTCTTTCTCTCTCTCTGTCTATGAGCGCCACTTCCCCTCTTCTTCCTTCTTTTTTATACTTCCGACCGCCACCTTTCCTGCGGCGGTGCTGGGAGGTTCCGAAATAGCGCGTCTTTGTCCGCGGTATCCAGGACGGACCTCTACATCCAAGCCCTTCCCTAGCCTCATATATATAGGTATGGCTCCGGTTGCGAATGGTCCACTATAGAGGGTTTCAATACTATCCTGCATCGATAGCGATTCCTTGAGAATCAGAAGGGTAAGGTCGGAAATAACCAAACGTTTCAAAAGCGGCAACCTAAAGTCCAGAAAGGTGGCCCCTCACTTTAGGTTCCGAAGAGTCATTTCTCTCTCTCTTCCCTCTCCCTCTCTCTCTGTCTCTCTCTCTTTCCTTTCTCTCTCAACTCTCTATCTCTCTCTTTCCTTTCTCTCTCTCTCTCTCTCCTCTCTCTCTCTCTCTCTCTCTCTCTCTTTCCTTCTCTCTCTCTCTCTCTCTCTCTCTCTTTCTTTCTCTCTCGTTTCCTTCTCTCCGCTGTCCTATTAGTCTGTCCTCTCGTCTGCAAGAAAGGGGCATGGAGTTTCCTTTTCGCTGCTCTCTCTTTGCTCCTCCCCACTCCTCTCTCCTTCCCTTTAATAAAAAATCCACATTCTCCTCCTCTCTGCCTTTTACAGATATCTTGCACTCCTTTCATCATGCCTCTTCCTTTCTTCAACGCCAACTTCTCCCCTACCTGCCGCTTAGCAAGCCACTCCGGCCGCGATGCGAAGGTCTTTCTCATTGTACTTATGACAAAGCCGCAGAACTAATAGAAAGTCGACCACGGTGCCTTGTAGAAGGTGGAGGAGAGAAGTGTCAGTGAGATATGACGGCTAGGATTCGCAGCCGTAGGGCGTTAAGTGTCTTTACCGCCCTTATTTACCTTGCCCTTTACTTATCGCCCTCTCTCCTACCTTTTGGCTCTGCCGGCTGCTGTCCTGGAGACTGTTCTGGGCACGGGACTTGCGCGACTGTGGAAAATGGTTGCATTTGTCGGTAAGGGCAGCAAGATGATAAGGAGCCATCCCTGAGCTCCTCGAAGGACCTTCTGTAAGCTCTCATTATAAACTCTGCTATTCCTCGCCTTGGGCTTTCTTTTTTCAGGTGTCAAGCGGGATGGCAAGCTGGCGACTGCTCGGAGAGTAAGTAGAAGCATCCATTATTCATCTTTCAACAAATAATATTTTTTTCCTGTTCTTCAGTATGCAATGTTCTTGCTCAATAGACTTCCCTTATACGGCCACTATAGCTAGTAATACCCTCTACCCTTCGCTTGCCTTTCGTTGCTTGCTTCGCTTACTGGTTCGACGTTCACTCGTCTTCCCACAACTTGTTAACCGTAGTCTCTTGGCATTGCAGAGGTTTGCCCCTTTGGGCTCGGCTGGACACCCCCACAGGAAGTTCCTGGCCCTGTCTCCTCAGATCAGCTCCATGTGCGAGTCGAATGCTCTCACCGAGGGTATTGCGACCGTCGGACAGGTCGGTGCGTATGCCAAGACGGCTTCGAAGGCCTTGCCTGCGATAGAACTAGTTGCCCTTTCGCTTGCAGCGGGCATGGCGTGGTAAGAGACACGTCTTTTCGATGAGGATCTCTCCCAGTTATTCCTTCTCAATAGTGATCTCTTAGTTGCCATTTATGGGCGCCTCCTGAGTCATGCCGTTCAAGCTGTTTATCCGCTGCCCAGCCCAGTTAATAAGCAGATACTTCCCCTTGCGAGCCTCCTTTCATTCCCCGCTCATGCTCCACAATTAACTCTTCACAACGCCTACATCGTACTTTGATATCCTTTAGTGCCAGTCTCTTAGGCAGTTTGCTGCGGAGAAGAACCCTGGTTTGGGACCTGTCCATCCCTATAGCAATGTATGGGATGCAGATAAGCTATACTCCTGTATCTGCGATCGAGGGTACAGCGGCCCATCTTGTGCTATTAGAGACTGTCCATACGGCGATGACCCTCTAACTGGTTCGCTCGGCGATTCTGTCTACGGAGAGCAAAAGAATGAAAGGCAGCAACTCATCTGCACAGCGAGCGGGGGAAAGTTCTCTTTGTCCTTCCAGAAGCAGAGTACAGAGCCTATCTCCTTCTCTGCGAATGCAGCGCAACTGAAGGCAAAGCTGGAGGCTATCGATGCAATCAAGAGCGTATCTGTCACTATATCTTCCCCTTCCTCTCCGCTCTCGCCCATATGCACTGCCCTGGGAGATGTCGCTGTGTCTATTGAGTTCTTAGAGACGTTCGGACCTCTTCCTCTTCTTTTGGCGGACGCCAGGAAGCTGTCACACACCACCGTCCCTTCTGTAGTGATTAGCCGCTTGACGAAAGGGAACAAAGAGAGTCTTCCTTGCAGTGGGAGAGGTAAATGCTCATCACTGGGCTTTTGTCAGTGCTTTGAAGGCTTCGCGTCCAGCAACGGAAGCAATGCTCCTGGTAAGAGGGGAGATTGTGGATATCTGATCCCTGGGACCGTGGCTACATGCCCTACCTTTGACCCTGCGAAGGAGTGCTCAGGCCATGGATTGTGCCACCAGGCCCCGAATTATAAGTGTGAGTGCTTTCAGGGCTGGAAAGGGGGAGATTGCTCCCAGAAGTAAGTACTCTCCTCTCCCTTCCCTGCGTCCTCTCCCTTCCCTGCGCCCTGATACTCTTTTATCAATATACCGGTCTCCGGTGATTGATACGTTGGCAAAAGACTTGATGTGTACTGCACCGTCGTTTGAACAAGGTCTTCTCTCATTTCGAGTTTCATCGCCCTCTCTCTACCTTGGCTGCTGTGCCCTCGCAGCATTGTGACTTATTCTGTCGCCGACTCCCTGTGTTTCTTGCTCTTACTTCAGACGTACAGCCAGTGCCTTAATCGCCTACCTCTGTCTCTCGTCCTTTTGTTAATTTCTTTCCTCTTGACAAATCTCATCACTCCTTCAATACTATTCGCAGAGCGTGTCCCAAAGGCCGTTCTTGGTTCGACTACCCAGCAGATGAAGACTCGGCCCATCTCCAGCTCACTGAGTGTAGTGACAGAGGAACCTGCGACTCTGCGTCAGGCACTTGTCTGTGCTCGCGTGGGTTCGAAGGTGGTGCTTGTGAGAGAATGAGCTGCCCTCCTATCATTGACAATAACAGAGGCCGGGAAGTGGGCCAGCCCTGCAATGGTCATGGACAATGTTTGAGCGTAGGACTGATAGCTGAGAAGCTGACTTGGAATGGCATGTTGCGAGGCATCTCGTACGGAACAGATCCGAACAACCCAAAGACGTGGGATGCCGAGAGAGTTCAAGGTGAGGATAAGTTTAACCTTCATGGGTTCGTGCCGTGTCCCACACATAGCGCTCGGGTCCTTGCTGCTCCCTCAGTACCCTTTCTCTCATCATATCTATCTAGCGCAATTCAAGGAGAACGATGATTCTAAGTGCTGATCCGTATGCAGGATGTTTGTGCGACAAAGGATGGGAGGGCTACGACTGCTCCAAGCGCTCGTGTCCAACAGGAGACAATCCTGCAACCGGAGGACAGCAGCATGAAATGCAACAGATTATCTGTCAAACGCCCCCCGGGGTCGGAACCTTCTCCATATCCTTCAGGGGCCAGACAACAGGTGCGAGACCTATGGCGCTAGAAAGAAGATGGCATTAAGGAAAAGAACAAACCGTCAAGCGTACTACTTAGCGCTAACTTGATGGTTATCACTGCTTGCCAGCCCCCATCAGCCAGACGGCAAGTAAACAGGAGTTGAAAGAGGCACTGGAAGCTCTAGAAGCGATGGGAAGCGTGGACGTGATCTACTCTGCAGGCTCTAGCGCTTGCACCGCGGATGGAAAGAACAAGATTTCAATCATCTTCCGCTCAGAATTGGGCCCTCTTCCAGACCTTGTGGTGCAGATTCCCTCGTCGGGAGGTGCGCGTATCTCTTGGCTTTTTGTCAAGAAGGACGAGAGTACTGACCCTTTCTCCTCTTTACTATGTAACTTAGGGATTACCGGCACCATAGAGGTGTTCACCGCTGGGCGCCTAGCTAGCGAGACAGTGCGCGGGACTATGGAAAATCTTCCTTGCAGTGGAGGTGGACTTTGCGACCATGAAACAGGTTCCTGCTTGTGTTCAATCCCTAACATTATCCATGCTGAGCACCTCATAACATCCCCATGTCTTAGGCCTCTGCCAATGCTTCGACGGCTATGGCAGCAGCGACGGTAATGGTGGACGAGGCACACGAGGCGATTGTGGCACTAAGATTGAGTAGTTAGACGTAACTACTCGGCTAAATCAAACAGGACCGAGAGAGCCTTGATAGGAAAGGGAAACCTCCTTCTACGGCTTAGAAGTCAGTTGGTCTCTCTTGACAGGGACGGGTAGAGAGGATACGGTGGTGCAGTAGGCGTATCATAATATAGCGGACGCGAGCGACTATGTTGCCTCATCTCGGCCGTGCTTATGAACAATGTGGTCAACAATCACGCAGGAAGAGCTCTACCGTGCTGATCATCCCACCCTGTTGTTCTAGATGGACGATGCATGCCTAGTACGGAAGTGCCACCTTGACAGCCTCTTTCCTGGCACTTCTCTCACCCTGGGCCTCTCTCTACCTGACTCTTCCTAGCGTCAATTTGATGAATTGAGTGGCTGCCAGCAGCAGACACTGTGAGAGGACCGGAGACCAGGTCTCAGCACACAGCGGCAACGTCTTCCTCCCTTCAGAGTGAAGCTTCTCCGGTCCGCCGTCGTCTTCCTCATCGTAGAACTTTCATCACGTCGCCTTCCAAAGGCTTCACAGATCTTTCAGTCGGGGAGTGTTACAGACCTCATTCAGTTATCACATGAATTCGATTCTCGTCTGATTCTTTTGATGTCGGTTACAGAAGCTGCTTGATGGTGACCAGAGGATCGATCACAGCAGCAGCAGAAGACAGACCTGAACTCCGCCGCCCGAGATGGGAGCTGGCGCCGTGATAATATTCCTCGTCTAGCCCGCTCTGTCTCGCCGTTGAGCAGGCAGCTACTGCCCTAGAAGATAGTAGTAACCTACGTCGTCACCTCCCGGTATGTCCCTCGCCAAGGCAGTGCCATCACCACCACCAGGGCTTAAGGGTCCAAAGGTCTAATGTCCAGGCAAGGGGCCAGCAAAAGGTAGAAGCTCAAGAGAGAGTTGAGCCGAGATGGTGACACAGTCTCCAGCTGCTGCGGCTGCTGGTGCCCAGGGAAGGACCACTGATAATGATCAGAGGCTGCTTGCTGACCGCCTCTCGCGCTGCGCACACGTGCACTCAGTGACATATAACGGGACAGCCAACCCCACCGATCACCTTCATTTTCCTCGACAGCCTTTCTCCTTTGACTTCTCTCACCTACTTATTCGGTAGCCCCACTTACCTGACCTCTGACGCCGTAAGTCGGAGCACCACTTGTGTCTGAGCTAAGTCTCTGCGGGGTTTATTATTCGAAAGACATCCATAGTCAAGCATCCAAAGCAGAGCTTGGTCTCTATAACATCCAGCAAGAGTCAAGCTCTTCTCCAGCGCTCGACGACTGGTCTTCTTTGTCTGCCTCTTCCGCTCTCGTCTCTCTACCATGGGCTGTACGCAGTCGCAAGAGCACAATGTTGCTAATCAGAACCTGGTGGCCAACCTTGTGGTCTCGCACCAGACAGATGCCAAGTTTGAAGACTTCTATACGATCGCCGATGAGCTGGGCAAAGGCAAGTTACGTCCCGCGCCCTTGATGTAGACACCCTCATTGATCCTCTCCCAGACTATTCTCTGGCCCTTGCACCTTTCAGTGGTCTCTGCAGTTTGCATGGCCTCTTGTTCCTCAGCTGTCCTTGCATTCGTCTTGCTGATGTTGATCTTCCTGGTACGCTGGACCGTTACCCTCTAGGTGCCTACGGCTCAGTACATCTGGCCATCAAGAAGGACTCCCAGCAGCGCTTTGCCGTGAAGGTGTACTCGAAATCCAGTGACCACATCGCTGCATCAATGTATGTCCTGGGCCTACTTTGGGACAGTTCTCTTGCAGTTCCCTCGTATCGACGCTGAAGTTTCACACTTCGTTCCTGTCGGGTTGGCCTTTGGCATTGAAAGGGTTTGGAGAGTCCCTAACTTTGTCCTCGTTCTCCTCCTTCAGGGACGAGATTGCTATCTGGAAAGGCGTGCAGCATCCAAATATTGTTCGTCTAGTCGAGACATTTGATGGTAGTCCTCTCTAAACGCTGTCTTCCTCCTTCTTTGCTACCATCCTATCTCCCTTCATCTCGTCCGCGACTGAGTCGACCTAATATCTTTCTCTTTCTCCCGACCCGATCGCCTGAATTCAGCGCCGGATAACATCTACCTGCTCATGGACTTGTGTGAGAATGGCTGCATGTTGAAGCACATGCAAGACCTAGGTAAGATACTCTGTCTCTCTATCGTTCTCGGGCATGGCGGATATTAACTCCATATCCCAGGCAAAGGCTTGCCGGAGCCCATTGTTAAGAGAATCATGACTCAGCTGTTCTCAGCTGTCCGCTATCTTCATGAAAGCGGCATCTGCGTAAGTGAAAATAGGCATACAGGGTTTGGAATCTTTCGCTGGATCTGCAGTCTTCTCTCTTCCTCCTATTCTCATCATACTCCGATGGCATCCTGTGCTGTTACGTCTGGCCCTTCTTCCTCAGCCCCTCTCTCTGGATCCAATCAGCGGCTTACAGTCCGTAGATCCTCTCAAACTCATCATCCATTCCTTAGCATCGAGACATCAAGCTGGATAACGTCCTAATAGACTGTGCGGGACATGATATAGAAGTGCAGCTGTGCGAGTAAGCTTCCAAGACCTCTTTTCTCTCTACGCCTGGGCACAGTCTCACGTCCGCTGATCTCCTCTTCTTCCAAACATCCTTTCCACTCCTCCGCGTCTTTGCTTAGCTTTGGATCCGCTACCAGGTTCGAGCCTAACCAGGACTTGACTCTCCTAATGGGCACTGTGCAGTATATGGCGGTATGCTTGATCGGCTCTCGCGTCGACAGATCCTGTGTGCCTTTGCATCCCTAACGCCTCCCTCTCTCTTACCCTTACTGCTCTGTCGCTCTGTCTATCCCATCTATTTGGCTGCCACTTTACTTCGGCATATTGCTCCCATGGTAGCCCGAAGTATTCGCGGGTCGGTATAATAACGTAAGTGACCCCAAGCTGAGATGGAAAGGAAGCTAGGCGCTAACATTTGGCCCTCCGTCCTACATTGTGAAATTTCTTCCTCAGCTGTGCGACATGTGGAGTCTAGGCGTCATCATGGTGAGTAAGCACTATGCCTTTCCCCGTTAAGGTTCCTTTTTGGCTCCATACAACACGTGCCGCTACTTGCTCTGGCTTCTCCCTTGGACTGTACACCAGTCATCTGCGTGATCCCTATCTGACACTGCTGTCTCGCCCCTGAACGTCTGCGAACTATGCAGTTCATGCTTCTTTCGGGCAAAATGCCATTCTTTGGGAACACGAACGAAGAAATCATTCAGATGGTTGAGAACAGTAAGGTGAGCGTGCGTTCTTAAACAATACGACGGGACATGTCATGCCGGAGGATCCCTGAGAGTAGATTAGCGAGTTAGCCGCTGATCGCCAGCCTTAGTAGTAATCCTCTTAACCAATCTCTTATTGGCAGATCGATCTATCCGGGGAATTCTGGCAGGGAATCTCTACACCTGCGAAGAGTCTATTGAAGAGATTGCTGCAGGTAACTGAAAAGGGATCTGTACCTATCATCTTTCTCTGTTCTGTAGCTCCTATTCCCAGCTTGTCAATCAAGCGTAGCTCTGTGGGACACATATTCCCTCTAGTGTGCCTCCTCTTGCGCATATCTCTCTTTCAACCCCTGCTCCTTGCTCTGTTGCTCTCAGAGGGACGTGACGAAGCGCTACACAGCGGATCAAACCTTGAAGCATCCCTGGATAAACAGTGACGCCCGGCCCAGCCTGTACGAGACTACCTCTTTCCGCTATGGCCATCCACTATTTGAAGTCCACATTGCGTCTCAAGGCTGCTCCTATCTCCCATTCTCCAGAAACCGCAACTTTTCTGAGTCTCTTTCCTTGATATCCCTTGACATGCTTCATCTTCTGACATAATCACCCTAGGAACCGTCGCAACTCGGACTCTCTGTTCCGAAGGCTGAGCACCTTCTCAAAGTATGGAAAAGTGGAACGTGCAGGTGAGCTCAGCAGCCCCTTGGACATCTTTGCAATTGCTATGAGAGTCAACACGTTCTCTCTTGTCTCCAAGTGCTCGCTCTTACCATCCCTTGCCTATGTTCTTATCTTCTGCTGCCTTCTGTCATCGTTTCAGCCTTTCTGGTGCTCGCCTTCACTCTCCTGCCGAAGGAGGTCCAGGACATCAAGAAGCTCTTCAACGACCTTGACTACACGCATGTGAGTCCTTCTTCCCCCTCCCCGCTGTACCTGGTACTACCCCGTTGCTGACCATAGCCTTGAAACTCTTCTCATCTGCATCTCCTCAGAGCGGCGTGATCAGGCAATCTGAGCTGCGGGATGCCCTGGTGCGGGATGGTCACAGTGAAGAAGAAGTGCTTGAGATTTTCAACCAGTAAGTAAGCGCGAAGTACAGTCGAGGAAAGAATGTCCTGCGGATGTCTTTTGCGACGCCTTCTCTCCCTGCTTTCGTCCTCCGACTTCATTGACGAGAGCCTGCCGGCAGCGTGCTGTATAAAAGACAGAGCGAAAGAGAGAGTGTGTATGTGTGTGAGAGAGAGAGGGGAAGACGAAGGGGGGAGGGGGACGAGGGAGACAGAGGTGAGAGAGAGAGAGAGAGAGAAAGAGAGAAGAAGAGGTTACGCCGACTACAGGCAAAGTTGTGGTCTTGAACCCGCGCTTAGGGCCTTTTATCACCTCAGGCTCCAGGACGAGGATGTGCATGGAGTCAACTTTTTGGAGTTCGTAGCCGGTGAGATACTCCATCCCTTCTCCCAACTCTCCCTCTTTGTTCTCTTCTCTATCTCTCCCCATCTCCGCGTTACCTATACAGTTAGCGACTCTCCTCGGCAGACTAGTTCTTGCAGCGTTTCAACCTGCATTCTCATGCGTCAATCTCTCCCACAGCAATGGTCCCGGCGTCTCGTTACCTGGAGGACTGGCGTCTAGACAACGCCTTCCGGATCCTGGACCGCACGCACTCGTCGGTCATCACCATTGAAGACCTCAAACGTGAGATGAGAGCCTCTCCGCTGACTATCCAGCTGCATCTTTCTCTCTTTGTGTGGTCTAGTGCCTAGTCTGTGGCACAGCGTCCTTTCTTCTCTTTCTTTGACGTATCTCCGCTTCTTTGGTCTGATAGAGCTCTTCGGAGATGAATTCGAGCCTGCGCTTGTGGGTCAGCTGATCGAGCGCATGGATTCTGATGGAGATGGAAAGGTCACACTGGAAGACTTCAAGCAGAGCATGAAGGTACAGCCATTTCAGAGTCTGTCATCACTTCTCACGGCATGTTCTTCTCCATGTGCCGCTTCTGCTCGCCATGCATTGAGCCCGATTCTTCGGCACGCCCTCATCTCTTCCTGCTTCTTTATCTGCAGAGATATGCAAGCAGTCAACAGCTGGAGGCTAGAGGCTCACCAAGAGTAAGAGCTCTTTTCACTGCAGTTCAAGTCTCCACGTTTATGTCATTACTAATCTCACGCGCCTCTTTGTCCTTGGCTCCATTCCCATCCGACAGAACTCGACCAGCACCCTCGACCAGAAAGAGCTAGAAGCGCTCTCTTCTCCCCCGATTCCACCCTTTGACGCACAACTTCCGTCATCTGCCGATGCTCCTCAGCCCTCAGCCGCTGAGAGTCCGATCAAGCAGGCAGGAAAGCTGTTTGCCCCGCTAGCAGAAGGGAGTGAAGAGAGCTCCAGTTCAACTAGTTCGTCTGAGCACCCACAGGCGGAGGAAGGAAAGGACAATGATACTGCCACAACCACAGCCTCTGCTATATCTCCAGAGTCAGTTGAAGCAAATGTCCCGACTGAAGCACTGCCAAAGGCACAGAAGGAAGAAACTAGGTCCAGTAAGCTAGTAGACGAGCAGACGAAAGAGGACAATGAGACAAAGGCAGAAGAGCAGCCTTCCAAGGCTGAGGAATCGACACGGCAAGCTGGCGCCACAGATATCAGGCCTGTTGAAGTCCCAGTGGCAGCAGAGTGACCATCAGGAGAAGCGGACACTTTATTCTATCATAATATTTCTCGGTACTCCGTACTCTAACATAATCTTACGTATACCTTTCGATAGCTACCAGCCCGCGGACCGCTGACGGCAGCTCCTATCGCCCACTACCTCTCCTTTGTCTTCCTCCGCTGCTTGTCTGCTGTCTCTCCTGCTACCCTGATATCTCCCTTCTCTCTCTCCCTTGCCTTCAGTCTCTGCTTCAACCCCTTGTCGTGCCTCGGTAGGCTGAATAAATACTTAGTCCACGAACATCTGCTCTTCCCCTGTGTGTCTCTTACCGTTAGGCTTTGCGACCTCGTCGGAAGTGCATGTCAGCTCATAGCTCGTCGTCTTCTTTTCCTTCTCTCCGTCCCATCGCGGGGTTCTTAGAGCAATGGAAGAGCGAGAGCCACATTGCAGATGGCCAAGAGAGGAAGCAGGCGGCCCAAATAGCGATGGTATCTCCTATACCGCGGACTCTCCCCTAAGAGAGGTTGCACGAGGCAGGAGAGACCTACTAATGTACTTCCCAGCACTGCGTGAGGAGATCGTAGATGCTCTCTGTGGCCAAGGGAAGAGAACGCAATGACCCTGTGGACAGACGAAATGCGAAGATTAGAGAAAGGGGCATAAGGGGAAGACATGGGAAAGGCCAGTAGCGCCAGGCCGAGAGGACAGAGCGTAGAGGTGGAGGTAGAGTTACCCTGAAGATCTTCCCATGTTTCTTACCATCCAGTGGCCACTGTGATGACCCCCGTCATCTGCACGGCAGCGTGCACTTGGTAAGGGCTTTGAAGCGGCTTCTCCTCCGATTCTTGGTCTTCTTCTCTATTCTTCTCGTCTTCCTTCTTCTGCCTAACTTCTTTTGACTTTGAGCTTTCCTTCTCTCGCTGTATGTGCTGCAGTTTTTGACGCTTCACGCGCCGTGCTACCAAAGCGCCGGCTGACGGCAGAAAGGAAGTAAAAGCTTAGCCACAATGCATGTTCCAAATATGACAGAAGAAGGGCCACAGGAGGACAAGGTACAAGCTCTGAACGATACGAAGAGAAAAGAGAGACCCGTAGATGAAGAATGAGCAGGAGATTGAGCGGAAGAGAGATACTGGCTGAGCCTAACGGCCAAGCAAGCACGTGAGAAAGGCGTTCTTTACCAGGGAAGATGACCGTGAAAGCGAGCAGCATGCAGCTGCCATGCGCCACGAGCGCCGTGCCAGACAGAGCATGTATGGCCATCCTACCCGACAGCAGTCAGAGCCTTGTTCGCCTCTCAGGACAGCCTACTGTCTAGGCTGCGCCACGTACTGAAGCGTTGAGGCGTCGGCAGTGAGACGCTGGAGCTTCGTCCTCGGATTCTTCCTCTTCTGGCTGTCGATTGAAGTGCCACATCGCCACATCATGAAGACACTTCCGCGTCAGAATCATGGTTGTATCGGCCCCATACCAAACCTTCAGGGAACACACGAAGTAGCCCTGTAGGTTGCGGGCATTTTCATTGATATAAATCGTCCCCATGCTGCTTGACCGAATATAGTCTTGCCATTTAGTCTGGTATCCGAAGTTAACCCTTCGTGGGACGATGTAAAAGGCCCCAAAAGAGGCGACAAACCTGCCTGCCCAAGGCTTCTCATCAGTGTTGGAGGCTCAGAGCTCAACACGCGAGGAAGAAGAGACTTGAGCAAGAAGTTCTGAGCTCTTGACTATCTTCCTTGTGGACAGCAGTCCTTGTGCTCCTTGAGTGAGCCTTCAGGCAGTAGATGAGCCGCATGGGCGCAGGATTCTGTTGGCAGCCGAACCTATCGCGTCGCACTGGGGAGGAGAAAGAAGATGGGAAGACTTGGGCCAAGAAAAGCTTTGCAGGCATCTCTCCTCCCAATCTGCTTTTCTCAGCTAATGGCACGGTCCTTGGCTCTCTTTTCCCCATCATTGCTCAGCCTTTAAGCTCTTAATAACGCTGTTTTGACCTCTATGGATAGGGGCTACTGCTGTTAGACATGCCCTCTGCCCTTCAATGATGATCCTGTTGTGGGACACTTCTCACTCTACCTTGTCCCGCTCCCTGCCATGCCACATCAGCATTCTCTTTTCAAGCGTCGCCCCGCTCTTGACATGGAAGTAGCCTAGCTAGCATCAATATAGCAGACCACCAGCAGCAATCATGCAGTCACTAAGCTGCTTGCTCGTGACATTCCTTCGCAGCAATCTTTCTCGCGTTCAATCACTTCCTCATCATTGGTCGTTCTTCTATGCATGTCTAGGTTACCAGCAGTAGCACCATGTGTTCTTTTATAAGGTGAAGATTATATTAGATAGATAAGTGACAACGCTGCTGAGGGAAGCAGCAAAGTCTTCATTTAGACGTAAAGCCAATGCACGCACTATTGCTGGGATGCATGCGCCGCCAGCAGCCGCTCCACGCCCTCATGACGCTTAACAAATCGCAGCCGCAGGTCTTTTGGTGGGTGAGTGATGCCTGGCGTCATCGCCATCAAGTCCACAGGCTGGCCGTCAGTCGCTGGAAGGATAGTATAGCAAGCCAAAAGACGGGAGATAGCGACGAAGATCTCCAGCACAGCCAGGTCTTTGCCCGGACAAATACGCCGACCGATGGAGAACTGGCGTGGCCCGGCCCCGCCGTCTAGAGCCGTGTTGAGCAGGCCATCAGGCCCAACATAACGATCAAATCTGAACTGATCTGCGTCTTCGCCGTAAAGCGCTTTCTGCTGGTTCAGTCCCCAGAGGTCCATCATCACTAGTGAACCCTTAGGAATGCGATATCCCTGGCACTCTTGCTCCTCTGCTGTCACATGAGGCACGCCGATGGGACCCACAGGGTGGTACCTCTGACACTCTCGAAGAGTTGACGCCAAGAGGACCAGGTTCGCCTCATCATCAGCTACTGGGAGCCTTTCTCTGCCGACTACGCGGTCCAACTCCTCATGCAGCTTGACCTGCACTTCTGGATGGTTTGCCAGAATAGCGCAGGCCCACTGTATGGCTGTGGACGTGGTGTCCACTCCCGCCAGGATGAGGACACTGCAGAAAGCTTTGAGCTCCATGTCTGTCCAGCCTTCAACCATCTGCGGGTTGGTCAAGATCTCACTTAGGAGACACTTGCGTGCTATTCCCTTCTCCACCTCCTTGCGCACATTATCCATCATAATCTCAATGTACTTCTCTCCCTTCTCTCGGTTGCCCTGAGCCTTTCTGATCTGCTTGTTTGGCAGGTAACTGAGCAGGGGAATATAGTCAGGAAGGTTGCCTGACGGGTCCAGCAGGACGAAGAATTCGTCCACATACTGAAGATAGGCCGTCACTAGATCGTCCTCAGAGGTGAACACGTCATGGCCCTCCTGTGTTGGCTCTCCTACCTCGCGCTGGTTGCCTGAGGCTGTGAGGGCTGAGAGAGCTGACACACGATGGCCCATGACGACGTTGAGGATCATATTAAGTGAGAACACCTTGGCCAGAGGCCCAACTTTGACAGGTGAAGCAGAGGCAGCAGCGGCAGTGGAAGCAGCGATAGACTTGATAAACTCCTTGGTCTCCATGTCGTAGGTCTCCTGGTGCGCCTTGAGCAGTGCTGATTTTGCTAGCGTGAGCGCCATGAGCTTCCTAGAGGTCTTCCAGCGCTCGTCTTGGATGTTCATAAAGAGCGGCATGTGGTTATCAAAGCTAATAATCTTGCTGACCACGCTGTCCTGCATCCTGTCACTGTTTGTCATCCCGCGAGAGGCGTAAAGCTCCTTTAGAATCTCTGCAGAGCTCACAATGATCGCCGTCTTCTTGCCAAAGGCGACGCAGACGATGGGACCGTACTGCTCTCGCCACTTCGCGAAGGCGAACTGAGGGAAGTCGCCAAGCTCAAGAAGATTGCCCACCAGCGGCAGCGCTTTGGGTCCAGGAGGCGATGGCAACTGTCTGATCTTTGCCTTTGCAGGATCATCGCTCTCGACGCGATGGTAGGAAGAGAGGAGAGAGCGGCCCGTGAGGAGGAGGATGGTCGCTGTGGCGGCGGCCGCTGTGGCGATGAGAAGCGTCTCTGGCGTCTGAGAATCTGTGGAGGAAGGGTTTGAGACGGAGCTGCTGCCCGCCGCCACCTCCTGCGCCATCATTTGCAGGAGAACTGCAGCCAGGAGAGGAAGAGAGGCCGCCAGAAGCAGCAGAGAAACGCGGCTGCGGGAGAGAGAGATCATTCTTCCTTTCTTAGGAGTGTTGAGGAGCGGCACAAGGCTTTTCTTCTAGGCAGCCAGAGTTAAGCTTCTCCTCCTCTTCCCTTTTCTTTTCTATGCCAAGAGCAGAGGCGCTACACGTTCAGCCGCGATGGGAAGAAGTGGAATGAGAAGTTATTCTGAGGGAGAGAAGGGAGTCAACGGACGAGCAGCAGCGACTGAGGAAAGAGAAGAGAGGGAGACAAACAGAGAGAGAGAGAGAGAGATGAGAGGAAGAACTTCCTGCAGCACAGGCTGGGTCAGGCAGAAGAGTGACCTGACCAAGTTGGAGATCCATCTTTCTCGTCCAAAAATAGGACAACGATTCGCGAAAGGCCAAACTCATCCTCCTTCCTCTCTCTCCTCTCTCTGTCTCTCTCTCTCTC
>FLMG01001739.1:0-15194 GCA_900088475.1 Hyphochytrium catenoides
CTTCAAGAGCAAGGTTATGTGGCACGTATGGCCACCGCCGATGTCAGCGGCGCCTTATTGCGAGCCCGAAAAGCGAAGCTATTCGTGAGTGTGCCTGAAGTGAAAGTCGAACTTCGCCCTCCTTCCCATTTTCTGTGTGTTTGTCGGCTTGTCTATCGGTCATGCGTAGATGCGTCACGGCCTCAGTAGTAGCAATGCAAGGGCTGAAAAGGATTCAATTTGGGGGGATACACGTCACTCTTGAGAGGGATTGGTATGCAAGGCCGGAACATGTGATTCCCATCCGTCTTGTCCCTCGTTATCGTTACGGTACGAGTGCAAGTACAGACCTGACACTTTTTTGTCGTTGTACCTGTTGTTAAACGTTATACCTCTTGCTAATCGGTAGTTGTAGCAAAATCATCACATGCGGGCGGGCTGTGAATAGAATAGAAAAAAATGAGAGCTGCGGCAGAGGGAGAATAATAGATATAGAGAGAGCTGGATCGATGGCGATTCTTTCCCTGCTTTGATGAGGCCCTAAAGAGTTTCCAGGGTTTCCTGCAAAGTTACTGAGGCCCCCTACCTTGGAAAGAAAGGTAATGGATGGAGATAAGAGATAAGTGTCTAGAGAATAGAGATCCCCTTCTTATCCTGAAAAAGGAATGATGGGAGAGAGAGAGGCCATACCATCTCCTCGCTTCTGGGATCGAGTAGTAGGCAATCACATCCATGACTCGATACAGTGCCACAGAAGAAGGATGAGCAAAAGACAGAGAGAGAGTGCTGCTGGTCATCTTCTGTTAGATCAGAGAGTAATATGATGAATGTTGTTTGTGAAGAAGGTCCTAGATAGCGCACCCGGAGGAGAAGGAGTACCGCTGCTGCTAGAAACTCCACCTATCGCCAGGACGACGGGCGGAAGGAGGCTGCTGCCTATAGATACCCCGGAACCCGAAGTGACCCAGAACTCCAAGCGACGTCGAGTAAATAGACGTCGAACACGGAAGTCTCGAGCGAATCGCAGCGCAAGGCGTGCTGCTAGCACTCGCCGTCGGCAAGATGCAGCGGGTAATGAGGCTCGATTTATTCTTTCCTTGATGCTGCGAACTTCGTAGGTATTATGGTTGTCTAGATGCAGTACTTCTTTGGATAACGGTCTTTCTCTTGTGACTCTTGGTGGTGCTCTATGCTGACTATTAGAGCTATTTGCACTTTATTACTCCTCATCCGATCCTCCTCCATCGTTGTTACTGTCTCTGACGACCATATCCTATATCCTCTTAGCTGCCCTCCTACCCGCTCTACCTCCCTCCATGCTTTGCTTTACCTTTATCGTCGCAGCTTGTCCAGTGCAACGACCTTTTGTTGGCTGCTTGTGGGACAAGTACTGTCTTGCCCTCCTACCTTCTACTCTTCCTATTATATTGTACTGGTACATATCTCCAAGAAGCAACAATGCTTCAGCTACGAGCTAGAATCTCCTAGCTAGCTCCTTGACACTCGCTCTCTGTGTGTTTACTCTCTCATCCTGCTCTCTGTATGTAAGCTAGACAATTCTCTAATCGTCAATACATAGAGACTCTCAGTCTACTATCAAGTAGTCAGGATCTGCCCTTACAACTCTACAAAACAAAAGGGCATAGGGTATATCGTATCTCTTCTATCTACTACTACTTTTTTGAGACTCGCCATTCCTTGCTTGCTGGCGCTTCGCTTGCTGGCTCAAGCGACCTTATCAAGTTAGCTGCGTCACTGAAGAACCTATAAGAGGGAAGAAGGAAGCATTTATAAGAAGAGGCGGGAAGGGTTTTTAAGGATGCCGACCGCTATTCTCGACGGCGGAACGACGATAAAACAATACTGCATACAGCTTCCTGTCTGCCGCAGCAGCAATGCCTGCCTTTCTTTTTGTGTCCTTCCTTCTTGAACCTCCTCAGCAGCCTCAACCGCCGTGCAATAGCAGCAGCAGCAGCTGTCGGTTGATGAAGTAGATAGAGAGAGGAGATTGGCCGCCGGCTGGCGGAAAAAAAAAACGTGAAGAAGGAGGTGAAGAATAATGCTGTTGTTTGGGGGGAGCTGGGGAGGAGGAGAATGATGATCAGTCGTAGCGAAAGGGGCAGAGAGGAACCAGGGAGCAGGCAGGAGGCAGGAGGATCTTCATCAAGAATCCACACGTAAACATCCCGAATTTAATACTGGCCAACGGACTGGAGGGCGAGCTCCAGAGCTTGCTCCTCTATTTTTAGAAAAAAATTGTACCTGTCGATTGAACCCAGAAGACCAAGTTTTAGTTCTGTACTTTCTTATGGGACCCAATCTTCAACTTACTTCGCAATCAGGATGTGCAACATGGTCCTTCAAGTGATGAAGAAGTAGTACTCTGTAGGTGTTACCTTAGAAGTTATGATTCGTCGTAGGTCGCCAGCAGAATCTTGACATTTCTTATACCTCTGCAACGAAGAGGAAATAGAAATGATTTCTTTCTAGAATATAAATTCGTCCCTATTGCCTTTATTATAGAAAGACGCACCAGTCGTTAGAACTTGTGTTTCCGGTCTCCTGGGGTGCGGCGAGTACAACGGCCCGAATACAGGGTACAGTAGGTAGCTTTATTATGCTTTATTGGGTGGTTTCAAGTCTCCCCTGAGGTTCCTGGTTCCCAGCACTCGCCACCCACAAAAGTTCTATACGAACTAACAAGCATCCCCGTGTGATGATTCCCTACTATCGAAAGGTAAGTGCAGTTATTATGCCGGTACTTTCTTGCCGCAGACGACAGGGACCGAATCTTCTTCTTGAATCTTCAACATCTTCGCAGTTCGCAGTCGTCAGGAGATTTCCAACAGTTACGAGCGCTTGCTGTGCCTCTATGTACAGTACCTACTTGTACGGCTGTAGGATTGTAGTCGAACTAGTCATAGAATTTATATTGTTGACTGTGATGGACCGTGCTAGCTGTTCGTTACGGCGACGTTACGATCCGGCCACGAGCTTCTCCTATCCACGGTCTTCAGTGTACACCTGACTCTAAGAACACTAGATCTAACAGCCGCGTGTAGACTGTTTTGTCATCCGTCAAGAGAACGGGGTGGGTGAGCCCATAAACATACAAGGCTCTCAATAGACAAAACGGTAGTCTGCTCCTGCTGCTATTGTGTACTGTCGTATGTACCTCCGTCCATCAAGGTATCGCTGAACGAATAGGGAGAGAGCTCTACTTTTTGTGGGGGCCATCATCCACCAGACACAGTGACTTCTCGTTGAAAGTAATTAAGTAAATGAAAACATAAGAGGAGACGAGCTCCTCACTTGTTTGCCCTTAGGAGGGTGGGCAGACGGCCGTAGTATAGGTCACAGATCTCGGGCGGAGGAGTGCCCATCCTTAATGTTCCTAGTGTCTTCTGCTGTCTTTCAATCAATTCCGCATTGTTCTTTATAATAGCAGTTTGCTAGCAATTTCACCCTGTCTGCCTGCTTGGTCCAACATTTAGCTGCTAAGTCTCATCGGAGGGTCGAGGAGCGACTATACATCCGCTGCATGTGGCGTCCTAAGTTTTATTTCTCCTCCTTGTTGTGCCACAGACGAATAACCTTGATCATCCTTCTCTCCCTATCCATAGAGTGGTCTGTCGACTTTCACACCTTCTGGCTATTAGATTAGGCCCCATCTTCTTCCTTCTCACTCTTCTCTTCAATAATGTCCTAGAGATCTGCCTGCCTTGTCAAGGCAAAGAACGGCTGATGATGAAGAGGGGACAAAGACTGCAGTGAGGGACTGGTGGGCTCTTAACCGCTATGCAAGCAAATCATACTTTATTCTTTTTTAGAAAAGAGAGAAGAGCAAGTGACGGGCGGGGTCAGATAACCCAGGTGACGAAGAGATCGGTTGACAGTCATAGTGGCGGTCTCTGGCCGGTTGATGTCACCTGTGACGTGAAGATGCCAGAGGATAGGAGCAGCATCATCATTACTCATCGGCGGTGGTTTCCATCAGACTTGTTGTCACGACGCTTTCTGCAGCTTCTTTCAGTCCTTCTTGGTCCAGTTTTTAGCTGTTAATCATCGGAGGATGAAACGACCGTAGATGATCCGCTGCATTAACGTCCTAAGCTTCTTTATTTCTCTTATGGCAATAAGCCCATCACCACCATCATCTTGCTCCCTATCCTTTGCAAATTATCGTTTACTTTAACAGAACCTTTGACTAGAGGATGGTCCCATCTTCTGCCTGCTCATTCTGCGCTTTCATAGCGAGGAACGACTAGGCTGGTGATGATGACAGAGAGGGGACAGAAAGAGTGCGTGCGTAACCGCTAATAATAAGCCAAGTGAAGAAGGCACAGAGAAACCTCTGCACAGGCTACTGTGAATAGTCTCAGAACTATCATTTATTGGTTGGGGGAGAGGAAGCAGAATAACAATTAAACAACGAAGCAGCAGTAGTATCAACTGTCAAACTCTGCACAAGCGCTTGGTGACAGTCCTCCTAAAAAAGATGGTGAATTGTTCTTACTATTTTATCAAGACGTTTCCTGCTGCTGGTGGGAGGGCAATCCTTCCGACCTATATAGAGTGGAGAGGCTGCAGAAGAAGAGGAAGAGGAATTAGTAGAGGGAGAATGTAGAGCTAGAGGCAAGCTGGTTAATAAGAGAGTTCAGATGACGAAAAGCATAATAGGAGAGCAAGACAAAAGCAACAAAGATGTCTCACACGTTCAACGACGGCAGCCGCAGTGGCGGTTTCCCGTTTGAGGTCATCTGTGCAGAGGCTGCCAAGGGATAATAAGGAGCAGCAACAACATTACTCATCTTCGGTGGTTTCAAACAAACTGAATCATTCCCTTCTTCTTTGCCGTTTGACATCATTCGTTCGCCATCCATCATCCTGAATTTCCATGCCAGCCATATCTTCAGGGTTTCCAGAACATCTGATTTATTCCCGTCATACCACGACGATCATATCCATCAGCAGCAGTGCGGCAGCAGAGCCTACTTTCGCCGTTCTTCTCCACAAGGCGCTCTCATGACGACGAGCTACCTGCGGTTTCACTCCTTTTCCTGCTCCTCCCTTTCACGTCTCATCGGCGGAGGATGGGTCGCTGTGACTCACCCTGCTAGCTGCTGCTTAGTACTAGATTGTACTAGCTTGCGCCTCACAGTCAGAGCGATTTCTGCCTATTCCGATCTCCCGTCGGAATAGCTAGTAGACCTGCTGTTATAATGTTCCTGTTCCTACCCCTTAGGCAACAACATGAACATTGTCTTCGGGTGCGTGGCCCCTCCTCCGCCTTCTCTCCTGCAACCGATCGGCTCACGACTACAGCCATCCCATCCTTACTTCCTCGCTCCTCCTCCTCATCATGATGGATCTGCATCTTTTCCTTGATCTTTACGGGAAAGAGTCGTCTGGCTCTCTCTCTCGAAGTGAGGATGCTCTCAAATTTGTTCAATGCTTTACTGAACACTCTTCTCCTCTCCCTACAACCTGGTGCTTTTTACTTATTCCGCTGCTGCTGTTGTCATTCCTCCATAGGCTTATTATCTGGCGTGAAAGTGCTCTACTCTCAACAAAGCAATCAGAGAAGCAGCGAGCTGACGGCCAGCAGCTTGAGAAGCGCCCACATTCAGTCTCTCTTTTCTATAGGACAACGCACGCACCCACCATTGCCCGCAGCTGCCTACCACGACGACAGCGGTAGTGAAGACTACCTTGTAGCTCATCTATCTTCTGTGTAGCGCCTAGGGAGGCGTCGCTGGCTTCTTGCGACCCGTTTTCTCTGGGTTTACGGTGCGTGCTCTTATTGCACGGCGCAAGCCTAACTTAGTTGTCGTGGAAGATTTTTCCATAACCTGAACTCTGTTCTTAAGGAGGCTACACTGTTTGTGTCTGGATAATAATAGAGGCGTTCCTGTCCTACAGGGCAAGACAGGAGGAAAAAAATATCAGCAGCACCTGTCTCTTCTATTGGACTTCTCCTTCAACGATGAGGACCACTTCTAACATCGCCTTCCCTTGCAAGAGATGGCTATGCTCCAAATATCTCCCCTTCATGCTCCTCGTTTTCTGCGCCTTGTCCCTGTGTGGCTTTGTTCGTGATTACCATTGCGAAGCCTTGAAGCCTGAAGTCAGAAACGACGAAGAGAAGAACCTACCGTCCTATGACGGCGACGATATGGACCTCGTGCTGAGTGACTCTTCTTTCTCCTCGTCTTCTTCTTCTTCTTCTCCAACTTCTGGTGCTTCTTTGGTTGCCCAAAGTCCGGATGCCTCCAGTGTTTTGTGGCTCTATTATATAACCTGGATGATCGTGGTGTCTGCCTTCCTTCTCTCTTTCTCTTGCATCATCCTCCTCTACAAGCGCAGACACCTCTACCCTATCTACGCCCTGAACGTGCCCCTCATCATTGCCAATGAGCTGTTCGTCCCCTTCACTGTTTGGTCTTGGTCGCTGAACGTCATCACTCCTGACGCCCCATGCTGGTTCAACCTTCTCTTCTGGGACGCAGGACTCTTTCCGACCACCTTTACCCTCATTTTCTCAGTAATTAAGCTCTGGCTGGACGCTCGTTACCATTTAGAAAGACTTCACGGCGTATCGGGTCCGCCCAGCAGCAATGATGGCGTCGGGAGTTCCCCGCCGTCTCTCTTGTCCGTTGAGAAAAAAAGAGACCAGAGGAGCTGGGTGGTCAGGTCTTATCCTTTGCTTACCAGTCTTAAACTAGTGGTCCCTCTCTCTTTCTGTCTCTGGCTAGAAGCATGGGGCTCTGCCATAACTCGTGGAGTCAGAATACTGCCCTACTGGAACGAGAGCGCGACGAAGTCTGGCTGTGCAGATTACCAGGCGTTAGATGTAAGTTTCTCATCATTAAAGACGAGAGGAGGAGGAGAGAGGACAACAGCCTGACAGAAGGAGGAGCAACAATAGGGAGAGGAGAAGGAGGACAGACAAGTGAAGAAGGGGAGAGCTGACCTCAGTCGCTTTATTACGTTGTTTGACCTCTTCTGTTTCTCGCAGTCTTCTCTTCTTTCTGCTGATGAGGAGTTCGCCTATCTCTCGCACGGAGGAGGCTGTCTCTCTTCTTCTATCTTTTATGTCTCTAGCAAATCTCTTCTTCTCTTTCGCTGCTGCACTGATTGATGACTAACAGTCCTGCCGGTTTGAACTCTCTTTTTTGCACCATCATACCATACCCATTTTCTCTTTGGCAGAACTACTTCGACCTGGTAAACTATGCAATCTGGGACCCTGTGGCCGTGATACTATCCATCTTCTTATTGAGGACTGTTCGTGAGGGCTTTAACATGAAGAAGAGGTTTATGATGGCCTGCATTGTCCAGCTCGTCGGCATAGCTTTCTATTATACCTGGGCAAATGTCGCACCATACTTTGCGGAGGCGTCTCCTTCCATGCAGTACACCTACTTTGTAATCTCTGGCTGTTCGACAACCTTTTGTTCTCTCTCTCTCCATCTGTACACTGTTTTTGTTCCTTTCTCGGCCCTACGCGCCTCCTATGCCAATGAGAGAATTCAAGCTGCAAGAACTGCAGGAGGGACAGCAGCAGGAGGCGCCGGAAGAGATGGATTAAAGGCGGGAGGCGGAGGAGCCGGAGAGAATGGAGCAGTGGTTAGAAAGCCATTGGTCCAGAAGAGAGAAGATGTAAAGAAACTCTTGCACGACGCCAGCGAGGAATTTCTGCTCGATTTTCAAGGTCAGAGAAAAAGAATGGGGACGCCCGCTGCTTTGCATGTTCGTTGGTTCTGGTCTTCATCCCCACTGTCCATCTTCTTCTTATGCCAACAGGCCTCTTCGCTACCTAGTGTCCTAGGCATATCTGTCGCTCAACTCATTGAGCTGTCTCCTCAAAGGCGATTTGTGCCAATTATACTATCTTCCCCTTCACCCTCCATGCGCTATCGTATTATAAGTTTCAGCCTTTTCCTTTGTGCCTTCCTCCAGCTAGCAACTAGTCCTCATGTTACTCTGTAGATCCTTACTCTTTCTCATAGGTTTCTTGCGCTTACCTGTTAAGATCCTGCTACGGGGCCTTTCTCTATTTTTGCTGCTAATCCCTCTCGTGCTCTCTCTTTTTCATCTCTCTTGTCTCTTCCTCGGCTTGCTATCAGTGTCTTCTCTTGTCCGTTCAATTAGCAGGCTCCTTTGGCTCTCCCACTCTGGTCGAAACAACTGACTTGTCCCCGCGCATTCCCCTTTCACAATGTAGGCTACGCCGCCTCAGAGTTTTGCGCTGAGAATATGGTCTTCATGATGACTCTTAAAAGATTCAAGCTGCTCAACGACCCCGGTGAAAGAGAGAAGCTCTCTCTTCATATCGTACACACTCACGTCAATCCAGGCTCTACCCTTGAGATCAACATCAGCGAGAAAGCCAAGAAAATTTTAACCAAGAAAGTGGCTGCTGGGGAAGGCGCCAGCGCAGAGTTCTGGGTAAGTCGTCTGCAAGAACGGTACTTAGGGTAGTAGGGGTAGGTCCGCAGGGTTAGAGCTGGATAATATGCTTGTGCTCTCTATGCTTGTCCGAGCATTGCATCTTAGTCTTGATGGGGCAGCAATCACTCAGTAGACCCTCTTCTTCCCGTTGTCCAACTTCCTCCTCTTATATCTTTCTCGTTTTCCCACTGCTTATCGCTATGATTTTCCTATGTTGTGGGCTCTTTTTCCGCCACGCATTCTTCTACAGCTAGACCTGATCTATGTGCTTACACTTCGCTCTACTGATAAAGGAGTCTACGGCGGACGAGGTCTGCGCACTCCTACTGCCCACAGTAATTCGCTATGGCGAGAAGTGTGCCCAGAAGACCAACGGTGGCCTCCTGGAGGGTAAGAAAGGAGGAAGGGGCAGTGCGACCGTCCTTCCCAGCAGTCGTCATAAATAGTTCGACATATGCTGACCACACCTCAAGGAAGGTGATCTCTTCTGAGTCTTCTGCGTTATCCCTTCATTGAGAGACATCCTTTCAGGTGGATGGGGGTGTATCGAGAGGCTTATGTAAAAGAGCAAAGAGAGAAAGAGGGTGATCTCTTTTGGCGCGCATTGAGTTCCTCAAATAATAGAGTCGACAAGCCCCACCTCGCCTCAGGCTTTATTTTTATCGTCATGTGCGGATAGATCTAAATCGATACACTTAAGAAACAACTGGTCCATACACCTCGACTGTCTTCGTCGTGCCTCGTCGCCCCAACTCTCTGCGACAAAGGGTGTGCCAGGCAGATGTCCTCCTTCTTTAATAGAAAGAGAGGAAGTAGTTACTTCTCTTCTCTCCCATGAATGAGAGGATAAGCATCATCATCAAATAATTTGTTTAACGCAACGCTAGTGCGCAGCAGCAGCTGTGGTTGGACAGCTCTATATAGTTTGATGCTAGACGCAGCCCAAGCACACAGGCCTTAATATAAAGAGGGCTGAATGGTGGAAGAACCGCTGAGTTGAATCAGATAAGAGCCTTTTAAAGATCTTCCTCTACGTCGTGGCAGACGGATGCTGGGGTAGAAGAACGATAATATGGGCACTGACTGTGCGACGATATACAGATTGACGGCCAGCCAGTGCTCACAATATAATAATAAGAATCGTAAGTGCTGGTCGGATCCACAGCGAAGGGTATAGCGATTGTCAATGTACCCGAATAATAGCACTGAGGCTACTCCTTGGAACAGTGATTTCTCTTACCTACAATGACGACAGTCCTGAGGAGACGGTAATTGCATGATAGCACGGCCCCACCATACACGGGTTCGCTGTTGGTTGTCTGTCCAGCCGCCTAAGAGGGTTAGGGTTACGGTTAGGCTCCTGACGTGACGACGCTATGGGTTAACCACTACATTATCCTTACGGGTAGACGGTGAGATCACAATATCGTGAAGACGACAAAAAATTTGATGCTAATAATGCATACACGTAAAGGTATTAGTGCTAAAGCTCTTTGGTGTCTCTGCGGCCAGGGCCAGCGATGGGGGCCATCATCAGCAGAGCAGAGAACCTCTCAGTAACTTTCAACAGAAGAGCAAACCATGGTGAAGCACTACTCATCACAGTAATCGCACAATAAGCTAGCTGGTGCCACTATTTTTGTTTACCACCTGCCGCTGTTGTCGCCAGCCATGTTCACGCTCGTGAAGCCCAGTCGTCTCTTGCCGGCCGACCCGTTCTTTCTTACATAAAGAAGGAGAAGGAGAAGAACAAGTAGTGCAGAGAGCAAACTATAAGAAGCATTATTATGAAAGAAACAGGAGTGGGGGAAGTAGAAGATGATTGTAGTGTTTGGAGCCTATCGGAGGAAACAAACCTCTCGTCAAAGACTCGTGATCTCCACTAACTGGGTTGCACAGAGGAAGACTACTTAGGAAAGAACGCTCTAACGCAGGATCTGTAGGGATAACTTGTGGATAAATGCGAAGTGAGATTAATGCTTAGAGAGCGGCGATGCTAGCACACCGCGCTCAACCCTCGCTCTCAGTAACGTGCAATCTTTCGGTCTACTACTAAAGCTATATCTAAGCTAACATATACTATGCATAAAGCAACTGTCCCACTACTACTGAGCTGACATCCCAGGTCAAGCTGTGACCTTTCACGTTGATGGAAACATTTCCAACATTTCCATGCAACCTTCGAAACACTACAGTCTCCCCGCCTTAAACCCTTGCCTTCCTCGACAAGACCAAACCTTAGAAATCTACTAGTCAAGTAGAATCAGGTGCTTGACTGGTTCAGAGAAGATTTGCCCAGCAAGGATAGCACCCTCTTTCGATGTTCCTTTCCAAAGGGACGAATTATATCCAACAACTGTCGCAGGCTTGCACCTTCTTCCGTCACCACCGAAGAATAAGGTTCTGTAAGGACAGCCGGTTGTGTGTCTTGCACAATTACCGGCTCGCTCCAAAACTCTGTCAGCGCTGTGGGCTCCTCTTGAGTGCTCAGGTAAGGCACTATATGTGGCACTTCTCTTCCAGGACTCAGACTCCTCTCGTTCTTCAGTTTGCCTTCGGGTAGTACTTGGTCTGACAATTTCTGCAATGAGACCTTTGCCTTCTTACTTCCCTCGTTGGTTGACCTACGACATAGTTGTTTTCTACTTCAATTATCAATCTCAAGCCGGCCCAAATCCTTACATCTAGTACTCTTTTCCCCCGGAAACGAAATCTTCCTTTTCGTGGAGCAGCAGCAGTATGTGGCCATAATATTTATAACCTCAAATGCGGGAAGGGAGCAATATAAGAAGAAGGTTGAATGTGAGCATTGACAGATAGAAGGCGCGGTCTTTCACGTCTCGCAGATCGGGAAGAGAGGAACTCCCTCCTCTAACCGTGTCCGGCAAAGAGACGTGGCGAAGAGACCCAATCTACCATCTTCAACCACTTACCTTTGCGCAGAAAACTACTTTCTCTCCTTTCGTTTGATGAAGAAAGTCTGAGCGGGGCCCACGGGAAAGTAAGATGAACAAGGGAACGGGAAAGAGAAAGAGAGAGAGAGAGAGAGAGAGAGAGAGAGAGAGAGAGAGGTGGTGATGAAGGATCTGAAATGACAAGAAGGATGAAGAGTGAGAAGGGAAAGGGATAAGGAAGAATCATAGAAGGCTAAGAAGGCGATACGAACAGAAAGGTTGAATGTGGGAGAAGGAGATTAGAGATATGTGGAGATGAGGAGAATAAAGAGAAAGAGCCACAGGCAAAGTAAAAGGAAGAAAAGAGAGAAGAAAGAAGACAGCTGGGTATAGCCCCAAAGAGGGCTTACCTCTTTCCTAAGTAATGTACGAGAAGGAACGTCTTGTCATGTTTGAACCGTCTCTTGCTCAGACGTCATTTTCCTCTCTAATGAGACGACTGAGGAGAGCGGGGAGGAAGGACAATCTCTCTCTTTCTATGTCTCTGTTTCTCTCTTCTTCTTGCACTTCAAAATTAGGCTGCCTGGTGTTATTCTCTCCTTCCTCCTCTGTCAGCAGAGTGTGACTCCCTCTGATTTACCGGCTCACGCGAATCAAGCGGAGAGCGAGAGCGAGACAGAGTAGCCTAAGCAAATGCTAAAATCTCTCTCTTTCCCCTTCACCCCTCAGTTCCTTTCTGTTATGGGTGCATTTCCTCGACTACTAACCAACCACCTGATCCGCCTCGATGAGGATCGACCGATGGGATGCGGCCTCTCCTCTGTGAGAGTATATTCAGGACTAGTAGTCCTGACTCGTCGGAGCCAATCCTCAAGCTCCTCGACAGCTAGTACCTTATACGGCCCACTGTAGCGCGGCAGCAGGTTCGCTTTGGGACGTACCCTATCGACTTCATCCATGTTGCAGTCGGTCGCTATCATCGCCGTGTCTCCTACCTTGAGCTGCAAATCTGTCCGGTGAGGGTTGTCAAGTGCCTTCATGTAGTCCTGACTAGCGTCCAGATGGTCCAGAGCGACGAGGAGGGACACTTTGACGTTCTTTACGGTGTCTGCGACAGGGAAGAGGGGCAATCAGCCCTTCTCTATCTGTTGCCGGGAGTTGGGTTGGACCGCAGTGAAAGACGGAAGCACACTAAGCGCCTTATTTCTCGCATTCTCTACACAATGGGGGAAGTCGCAATCTGTGTCAGTCGATGCTTGTTAGTTATTGAGATAACAATATTATACCACCCGTCTCTTGAAATGTATCGTCAACCATCGATCACTGCTACTTCTCCCCACCCGACCAGAAGCGCTGCTAGCTAGCTGCGGCCACATTATTGCTATGATTACACGGCAGACAGCAGCAGCGGCAGCAGCAACAGCAGCGGCGGCAGCGCCAGCAGCAGCAATGCACGAAGCAGCAGCACCTTGGATGAGGAGGAACTTTTTGATCCTTATTAGGCCTGATAATGAAGGTACCCTGCAGAGAAAGTAAGAGCAGCCTAATAAACCAGGAGCGGAGCTTGTTGAGGGGGAGGAGATAGAGGGAAAGGGCGAGAGAAGAGAAGAGGAGAGAGAGAGAGGGAGGAGAGAGAAAAGCGAGAATGAAAAGGCGGGAGGGGAAAGAGGAAGAGGAAGAGAGAGAGGGGAGAGCGAGAGAGAGAGGATAGTGACAGAGAGAGAGAGACATAGAAAGAAAGAGGAAGAGGAAGAGAGAGGGCAGACGTCGACAAAGGAGCGATGAGGCTGCCTGCTCTCTTAAATGATCTGTAACATGATCAGGGAAGTAGAAAGAGCTGCCATGCAAGCATCCGCAAGGCAATGGCCGCACAATCATAGGTAGTCAACTGCCACCACGTTTCTTTTCCTGCTTAAGGGTTAGGGTTAGGAGGGAGATAGAGAGATAGATAGATAGAGGGAGAGAGGGAGAGAAGTGCAAGAAAGAGAGAAGCAGGAGCGTGTGAGACAATATCAGAGAGAGAGAGCGATAGAGAGGAGAATGATGAAGAAAAGGGAGGGCGGCGAGAAAAGAAGAGGACTGAGCAAGATGGGACTGAGGAAAATGAAGAGAAGAGGCACAGACCTAGTGATGTTTCTGGTCACTAAAGGGCCACACTTGACTCCTCGCTCCTTTCTTTCAGCCCGGTAGCTCTTGTTGGTGGGACGGGCAGTGTCGGGTGGCAGTTACTTAGGAGCAATAAGGCGAGATGAAGTAGTTCTTTTTGAGAAGGGCGACCTCCTGGTGCGGCGTTCCTGTGAATTTATGTCCGCCCTTCGTCTTCCTCATTCTCTTCTTTCCCCGTGCTGCTCATACGTATTGTTATTGAGGTCTACCTCGTCTTCTTCTTAGGCTTCGTGTCGCTTGCTTTCCAAGCCCTTCTCTGCTTACTCTATTGTATGGGTCTCCTGCTAGTCTGCTTTTCATAGAGATGGAGCAATTGTGCAGAACGCAAAGAAAGGCGTAACTTAGCAGTAGTTACCACCCCTTCGTGGAGCCACTAGAGTTTTCATCACACTTGGCTCATCAGTTAATCCCTTTCAGAAGCACGCCGCCATCGGCTCTGCAGCCCATTACATCTTTTGCATCTCCTTCTTCATCACTTATTCTAGGTCTAAGAAGCAGCGTAAATAAAGCTGTCGCGTAGCCTGCCGCCCGGTTTCTTGTTGTCCTCTCCTCTTCTAGCAAAAACATCTCTTCTATGAACGTACATTCTCTCTCTTCCTCTTGATTCGCTTCCATGGACCTCGTGTCGTCCTGCCTGCTGCCGTCGACACTGAAAGAGCACCAGACTGTCCTGAGTGGAATTTGAAGGGGCCTGCCCTTGTCCTCAACCAGGTTCACCCTATTGGGCCCTGACGGTGTACCACTGCCTTCCTCTTACTGCCCAGCTACAATGGCAGGCTGCCGTCTTCGAGTGGGGGACACACACCATACAACCTCTTCATAGAGCCTAGTTCTATAGAAAGGAGAGAGGCACAAGTCACCGTAGACAGAAGCGAAGGAATGAAAGGAAAATGACAGAGCCGAGAAGTGGAAAGAGACAGGGGGACGGTAACAACGATGAGTAGACACTACGACTGTCTCTACTGACATTTGTAAGGATTTGTTGCCTCGTGGAACCGACTCTTCCTTCTTGCCTTCGGTTTAGCTTTCTTGCCCCCTCGAGTCTCATCGTGGAAAAGCGGAACATCACTTTCTGCTCACTCCGCCACCAGTGTCGGGCCACAAGGTGGGGACAAGGTGCTCACTCCGCCACCAGTGTCGGGCCACAAGGTGGGGAGAGAAGGGAGGAGGAACTTGAAAGTGAGGCGCAGCAGAGGTCATTAGACGAAGGATATCAGATAGTATGGCCGGGAGCTGAGGTAGGGAGGGGACTACACAGAGCAAGTAAGGCAGGAGGAATGTCCTTGGCCGTGTGAGAGAAAGTATAGTAGATGGGAGAGGAGAGAGGGAGGGGCGAAGAAAAGAGAGAGAAAGGGGAAGGAGAGAGAGAGGTAGAGAGAGAGGAAGGGACTCTGAAGGGACTACATGCCGAGAGGAAAGCGTCAATAGAGCTGTCGTGAACAACTGTCTCTATCGAACGATAGGCTGTCGAGGACGACCGTCGTCTTAATTTAGCATCCTCATATCGATTACTCTGGATTGCCCATCCTCTTTGTCTTCACAATTCAGTTTTCATTGTGCCGTATCTCTCTCGCCCTCAGCACCTCATCTAAATTCCTAGCAGTCTTGCTCTCCCTCTTTCTCCCTTTCTGTTTGTTTTCCTTCATATTTTCTGCAGGTAACTCTCCATCTCTCTCTCTCTCTCCCCCTCTCTCTCTTTCT
>FLMG01001755.1:0-11403 GCA_900088475.1 Hyphochytrium catenoides
AGAGACCGAAGGGAGCTAGTAGGAGGAGCCAGACCAGACGCAGTGCCCTTGCCGGAGAGAGAAGAGTGAGCTTGGAGAGAGAAGAGCCAGAGCGAGCGAGCGAAAGAAAGAAAGAGAGAGATCTGATGGTAGGAGAGAGGATAGATGAGAGAGTGGAGATGCAGCAGGTGTCTTAATGAATAATTGAACGGGAGATAGAAGGGAAGTAACGCATGTGAACTCTTGTTCCACATCACCTCATAGAAAAAGGCAGTGTGGAAAAAGGTAGGTAGGACAGCCCTTCACCAGAGTGGATACTTCAGTGCAAGGAAGCTAGTAGCAGATGATGACCCCAAGACAATTTGAGAGGCATGCTCGACATCCTTCAGCCAGGAACAGCAAATGTACAGAGAACCTAAGACATAGGAAATGCTTCGTAGTCACTCCGGCTCATTCCTGTTACATTTATCCCTGGTGAGAGGCATTTGTACCTCAGCAGTAAGAGGAGGAGTTTTTCCACAAAGATGATGATGTCATTCGAAAAGGTAAGAAGCAACGGGGTAGCCAGCAGCATCAGGTAGCCAGAGTTTTATAGTTTACCTCCAGCCCTTTGATAACATGTAACGGACAGGAAGAGGAAAGAGATAAAGTCTTTCCTAATCAGCTTAAACCGGCTTCTGATACCTTCTATCTCGGCACCCGCATAGATCTAGGGATATGTTCGGACTTGGGCCATTTCTTTCTTCTCTTCAGGCTCGCCAAATGATCCACTACCTGCAGCCTAAGCTCTCTCGGATCACAAGTACTCCACTGTTTTGAAGGGGGAAGTAAAATAAACCGAAGCCAAAGCTTCTGTAGAAGAAGAGAATGCTCGCCGACAGAACTGGTGACTGATAGCTAGTACTAGGGCGTTTCAACAATCAAGCTGACGAGGGAAAAGAATGACGCAGTGGGCTTTGTAATGTTCTACAGAGGACGTATCCAATATGCCGTACCTTACTTCCATGACAGTGAATAGCGTTGGTCTTCCCCACTGGAATGTAGAAACCTGAACGTCCTTTTATTAGCCTCCTCGCAGAGAAGTCTACGAAGCATTGGAGACGGTAGCTGCTGCCGGTATCTCAAGGCATGGCATCGAAGATGCGAGGTTGCAGCTGAGTGAACCTTGGAAGAAGGCTATTATCTCGTTGATTTGAGGAAACAATTTCCGCATCTGTTACAAGATCTGCCAGTATGGGTGTAGGGAGGAGAGGCAATGGACTAGACTCTTCCAAAGATGTCTATTGAAGTGCTCTAGAGCCTCAGAGCCTCCCTACCCTGAGCGGATAAGTCAATTTTTTCCATAAGAGTGACTGGTACCCTGCTAATCGGGCTGAAGGTAGGCTCCACTTTCGAATCTTCACTTGTCACATTCAGTGTTAGCATAATAATAGGATGCCTCGAGGTTGAACTCACATGGCAGAAGTCGGTACGAGATGAAGGAAGAGAATTACCAACCTTGTCCGCTACGAGAAAGCATAAGGTCACCGACGTTTCTTAGGCTTTATAAGTAGGTTCTTCCAATGCTCGCGAGCTACATAACAGCAAAAGCGGCCATCGCTACTCTATGTATAATCAAACTACCTCCTCTGGCCTCCTATCCTCCTCTCTCACGTAGTAACCCTCCTCGTCGTACGGATTCCTAAGCACATCCTTATCATAGAGTTGGTACTTCTTTCTTGGTGGGTAGTTGTAAGGGTCATAGGCGCTAAGAAGCTCTTCTTGAGACAGTCCTTCCTGAGGCTGACCTGCTGGCCGGCCCGTAGCAGCAGCAAGATGAGCTGCCTCCTCTGGGTGCTGATAAGCAGAGAGAAACCAGAGTGGTATGGTTAGCAAACTCCATTTCCTTTGAGGTGAATGACGACCAGTGCGGTATCTGCTTTGTAATTGGCAACAAGAAGCAAGAGAAACAAGCGAACCTAGGAATAGACGGAGACGCGCAGTAGCTGCTCTAAAATCTGCCAAGACGCAAGTGCCATTAACCACACCACGGAGGAGACGAACATGAACGCACGAAGGATACAAAAGGAGCATAATCTGGACGGAGGGGGAGCGATATAGAACAGGCGGAGCGATGAGCGATAAGTCTCTTCTTTGCATTGGGGCCGGAAGGCTGAGCAAAGACTTTAATCACTCACCTCCATATCGAAGCTATCCTGCTCTACGGCGGCCTCAAGCGATGGCTTCGTAGTGCTAGGCTTATAAAACTTGGTAATCCGGAACCAGAAGATTACTGTTACGACGACAGGGATAGCGACGAGCGGAGCGCCTACGGCAAACTTTTCGAGCCCCAGTTGTCCTGCCAGCACCAGTTGGAAGATAATTGTGCTGACCATTACCTTGGCTACAATAGAGTTCCAAATACGTCCCTCGGTGCTAAAGTAGACATATGATGAAGTGAAAGACGAGTGGGGCAGTCGGTCAGCTGCAATAAGAGTAAAGCACTAGAAGTCGGAAGAGATGACCTGATGGCCACATACACAAAGGGATTGGAGCCCGAACCAGAGGAAAGTATTTGCAGTACTACTGCACAGGTAACGTGGTGGATACGACTAGTGTAACATATTCTCAACTGTGAGCACGGAGGAGGCGCTAATAAGTTGCCGAATGTACGGGAGAAAATGGGGCCACGGATTGACAAAGGCGACAACAAACCAGGACTGGCACACCAAGACACATGAAGTACCTGAACTCTGGGATGAAGACGTATAAGGCGTTATTCAGCGTCACGATGTATGCCAGGAAGAAGTATACAAGCGAAAAGGCCAGAACTAAGGGAGCGATGCAAGCGTAGGTTACGGTGATCGCGAAGATAAGCAGGTCCAGCGCAGTGTTCTCCGCATAGTTAGATTCCCCTACGGACAAAGAAAATGGTGTAAAAGGCTGTCATTGGATTGCACAGCGGCTTCTAGGAGGGTGAAGAATGCTTACCTGGCAGCCAGGCATCCCTCCTTTGCCGATTGCTCTTAGCGCGTCTCATTTTCAGCCAGGCTTTCACAAAGGGTCCGAGCCGTAGCAGTCGGAGAGGCAACACATTGAAAGCATTCAACATAGTATAGTTTATAAAGAAACTTGACTGCGGCGGAAGAGAGGTCGCGAGTAGATCCACAATGGAAGCTGGATGGTCAATAATCGTTTCAATCGCTCCCAACGCGGCACCAGCAAGAGTGACTCCCAACAGAACATTGAAGATCTGTCGAGACAAAGGCGCAAAAAAGAGGAAGGCACAGTAAGGACCTTCGTAAGCATGTACTCGTGTAACAATGGCATCCCTTCTGCTATAAAAGAAAAACATTTTCATTGACGACCTAGGAGAAAAGAGAAAATGCTTCTCGATAAAATCAAGAGAGACGGAAGTGGATGCTGAGAGGGTAGAGGACTTACATCAAAGAGGTAGAGCTTGGTGAACACGCCAAGCGAGATCGAGCTCCTGGTCCATCTGCCCTCCAGCTTGGAGAGGAACTTCAGAATACCGGGGAGCAGGGCCATAAAGAGCTTCAAAACAAGGACAGGGAACAAGCCTTGAAAGAAGCCTGAGCCACAGTGGCAGAAAGTAGGACAAAGAATTATTAAGGAGAGTTTGGGCGTTGTTGCAGTAGTTGCTGTTTGATAGCTGCAGATAATAAAGTTTGCTTATCTTTTGGAGTTGGACGAACCAGAGAGGGGATGACAGTTATTCTCTCTCTTCTTTCATTTCTGTTGGACCTGCAGCGTGATGGCCTACCTCTAACGACAGGGGAAGAGTCCAGCACTGACTCCATAAAAGGGAATGTATCAAGCAACTGCGCTATATTGACCAAGCCGCTGACGAAGAACACTGGGATATACCAGAACAGAATAAGGAGGAAGACCAGGAAAGAGACCACGGCGACGCGCATTGACCGTTGCACTTTCCGTATCTTGAGGTTCTCCCACACAATCTCCTTGTTATCCGGTGCCTGATAGACGTCAAAGTGGAAGCGGTCCTTTGCCAGACGCGTTTGTGTAGCAGTGACGACCTTACTCCTTTGCGTAAGGGTTACGAAGCAGCAATGGGTGGGTTCCTGTTCAGAAGAAAGATTTCATTGCGGGTGATTAGCTTTGCCGGTAATAAGCAGACATACAAGGATGGCGGGAGAACAAGGTCCGGATAGATGATTGACGTGGATTACCATCATCTCACAGGAGGAAAGGAGTTGAGGAAGAGAAAATGCAACGGGAACTGCAGGGCCGACAGGGAGCTAATATGGTTGTTTTGTATACCCTCAGCCGTATCTCATCCTGAAGCTGTCTCATCTGGGTCTCCAGGTCGTCCAACTCTTCTTCATAGTAGGTGATGGAATCAACCTCTTGGGCTACGAGCTTTGCTTTGTGCTTAGGCCTCTCTCCGGTAGTCTGGGCTACCTGCCTGGCTGCCTCATAATTGATGATGGTCGCATCGTGCTGCTTCACCAGCTTCTGCAAGTCATCCTGGAAGGTCAAGTAGCAGATCGTAAGACAGAAAACGGGAGGACATGGGTATAAAAGAATTGTTTCTCTTCGTTAGTTGGGAGTGAATGTGGTAGGTAATAGAGAACCGCGACTAGCAAAAGACGAGACAGGGTGTGCTACGAGACGAGCAGCTAGGTTGGAGAAGTTCAGATCCTTGCAGGTTTAGCGTATTAAGAACTAGACTGAGTGATTAGGCCATCAAGAGCGTAAAGGCCACAAGAGTCCCGAGGAGGTGCCCCTTTCACATGTCCCATTTGATAATAGGACCATACATCTGAATGAGCCTTTGCTTACCTTGGGCACCACCATATGCACCGCCCGAACTTGACCTGGAAAGATCTTTTCCATAAGTTTGGTTATCTCTGCGCTGTTCCTCTTTCCCTTGGGAATTTCCATAACTAGGATGGTGTAGCTTCGAGGCTCAACCCGCTTCAGGTCTAGATCTCGGTAGAAGGCAAAAATCTTATACTCTTGGTGTACGAAGTATAGGATCAGGGTCGTTAAGAAATAAACCCCAACTAGTGTCAACCATAGCTGGAAGTTGAGGACGATGTAGATGGCGGGAGGGATGATGAGAGGAGAGACACATTAATCATGATGTCAGATCATCTTGCCAACAAGGGTAAGTATGTTTAGCAGGTAGTGAATCAATCCATAGAGAAGATGAGGGTCGACATGAGGGGTACGGCAGCCATCTAATGTTTGATAATAGCATGAAAGCTGCCGATTGCTTCCTAAAGCCACAGGTAAACGCTTGCGAGAATGATGCACAATTGGCGGAAGGAAAGGACCCCACCTGTGGAAAATAGGAAAGAAGTTGTAGGATCGCATATTAGGAGAGAGCATACCTTCCATTCCTTAGAGGAAGAGTCGACATTCTCTATTGTGAGCTGCCGCAGCCCCGATCGCCCATTTCCCCCCGTAATATATAGCGGAAGGAGACAACCCAGACCATAGATGCCAAAGGCACCAAAAACCTTCAAACATAGACTACAGTGACAGCAGAGGGACAATCAGCACAATGGCCATTCAGTCATGGGTATGAGCTCTAATCGTAGCAAAAGTAAGCAGCAGAGGTACATCCAAAAAGCTGGATGTGAAGGTTATTGAACGGTCAGAGACAAAGCGAGTGAAGGAAAGAGGTACTCTAAGAAGAGCCTCAGGACAGGAACAATCTTTGGAAAGGAAAGGAACCCTTACCGATGGAAGCGAGTGACGATGAGAGTGTCTAGTCCTCCATGCTCATATATAGTCTTGTCATCCATTCTCCAAAGCGAGCGCAGCCAACTAAAGAACCGTACCGGAGGAGGCTCTAAAGTCTCATGCGTCAAGAGCAGCTTCGGCGTGTAGATATGGCGAACCTATGCGGTAAGGTAAGAGAGGAGCGGAGGCATGTTGAGACGAAAGAAAGACCAGCTTATGAGGGAGGAGGGAGGAGGACGTGAAGGACGAATGGGGCAGGTGAGGGACAGGCCCTTGTGATACGGTCCGCAAGGGCCCCTACTTCCAATAGCCTTACCCTTCGTCTCATAATGACAAAGAGGATCAGCAGCACGACACCAATGCTGCCAAAGATGATGAGGGATGTGTAGAAGGCACTAGAGTTGGCATTGAGCTCCTCATTTTTATCTCTCTGCTCCGCCGCTTGGGAGTTCTCCACGAAGGAACTCATTGTTGCCCGGCGTCTTTCTCAACCGTTTCAATCCTGGTGCTTCCTTAAAACCCTAGCTTCCTCCTTCTTGACCGAAGTCCTCAAATGTTAGAGTGAGGACACCGCAGTACTTCTCCTTCAGCCTTGCTAACGGACGGATGAGTTGTCCTTCTTGTCAACGATGCAGGAACTAGAAGAGTGAAAGACCTCTTAGTGGTGGAGCATCAACGCTCGCCGCCCTCGGCCGCAGTCGTTGTGCCCTTCTTCAAATCCCTATTGGAAAGAAAATACGTCCAGTTCTGTGGGGCAGGAAGAGGCAGGTCGTACACTACTCCTGCTAAACCAAATGGCGGATCACCTTTGGTAAATTTATGGTCCGGGGTAACTGGTCAAAATGGTTCTCGGAAGTCAAAATCCTACCACCTTTGTAAGAAGCGACGAGGAAAGCCGAACACGAAGTCGGAAAGAGACACCCAGGAGGAACAGAGAAATCAAGCAAGAAGGTGTGTGTCTCCCCCAACTAAGAAGTAGAAGTGAGATTTGCTACATCTTGGTCGTTTCCTTGTTCCGTTCCAACGACGAGCACAAAGTTCCTTTCTTGGCTTCTTGGTGAAGGAAGAAGAGGCAGACCGCGGGAGGAGGTGGGATCCAAACAACCTTTGCCGTCTGTCTCGTTCGCCTTGTTTGCAGCAGGATTGTCCAACTTCCCTTCTGTAGAGAGGGAGACGATTAGGAGGAAAGGTGAGACGGATGTAGGGAGCTCAGCCAGCAATAGGTGTGATCCAAAGGATTCCAAAGGGCTTTCTTTGGACAGAGAAGGGAGGAAGAGGAGCAAGAGGGAACGAGTTCAAAACAGGCCCACTTATATTTTGTAAGGAAAGGTTAGTGGGAGCTGCTTGAGCGACGACGGCATCGATCGTGTGCAAATAGCAAGGCCCAACAAGGCTGGAAATACTACGAGTACGGTAGGCAAAGCTCCAAACGAGGCTCTTGTGACGGTTCAACTCGATGATGAAGCTGCTTCCTGTGTATGAGATGGGTGGGCCTGCTTCGGTTCTGGGGGGTCCCTGGTACATACACAGTAGCTTATGTGCCTCATACTTTTCTTTCCTAAGATTTCCGTAACATTCGAAAGGAATAGAAAGGCCAATTCATAGTCTTCTACTACCAGCTCAACGAATATTTCAGAGGTGGAGCTTCTGAAGTGTTATATTTCCCCCAGGGTCGGACAGGTCAGTTGGTCCAAGTCGCAGGGGTTTCTAGTAAAACGCCTCTCCATATATTGTCGCTGCTTTAGTTTGTTTCCATGTCTTTATAGATTCATAATAACAGGAAGGCTATGGCATTTCCAATAATACCTTAACAGAGCGATTTATGAAAGGCTTTTCGCTCCACCTAACCTAAGATAGTCTCATAAGTAACACCACCAAGTGGCAGCAGCTCTACTGTGTTCTTTGAAAGGCATTCAAAAGATTTTTTGGAGTCAGGAGATCTCATGAAGCGGCACTACTTCCTGCTGTTTTATGGCTGCGTCTGGTTGCTTGGCTGCTGCTGCTGCTATTCTCTCTTCTTAGGGTTAGGGTTTAGGGTTGTCACGTCTCGCTACCACTTATTACGTCAAAGTCTTTCGTCTCGATCGCCATCACCATCATCTGTCAGCAGCCAAGCAGCAGTTCAGTTGTTGCTGGTGCTATAACAACATTAGCAGCAGCCTCCCGCCAGCGGCGGAGGGTAAGCTATTTCCACTAAACTTGCCGACAAGGCTTCTGGCTGCTTTCGATATCCTCTCTCGATGTCTCCTGCCTCCTTGTCAGAGGTCCTTGGTTATTACTATACGTAATAGAGTTGTCCCAAGTTAAGCCTAAGTCCTTGCCAGTAGGTAGTAGTCGAGGTGGCTCTCATCGACTTCTGATGATCTTTTGAGAAAAGCAGGGAGTTACCATATTTTTCTCTCTAAGAGCAAGAGGCGAGGTGTCAAGACTAAAAAGCTGAAATCTCAAATGGCCTTCTTTCATTACCTGTCGCGACTTGCTTCATAATTAGCGGAAGCAGAGAACGTGTGTTTGTTGACCGAAGAGTAGTACCGGATACGACATTTGGCTCAAGCAGGTATCAGCGATTCTCTAGGCCTACCCATTTTACCATCACAGACACCTAGGGCTCCAGAGGAGCAGCAAAGACAACAGTTCCACGGAGCCTCCCTCGACAGAAGCGAATGCGAGAATGGCAAAATGAGCCACTTTAACAGCTGCCCGCCGCAACGGAAGAAGAGACGTATACGACACGTGAAGATCGAGATCAAGAGTGCTGACAGGGAGAAGAGTCATACAACAGGCTGCTTTTCAACGCACCAGACAACAGTTGACAGGAGGGACAGCACTCCGCCAAAAAAGCAGAAGAACGGACTCCTTTTTTTCAAAAACATAATGGACCACAAGAAGAACAGCTTAGCCATAAAGAGCGGTCCTTTTATCAGGAGCCGGCAGGACGAAGAAGGAAAAGTAAGAACGGCCTCGACGGAGCAGCATATCGCTCAGACTCTGCGATGTACCTTAAGAAATAGGTAGGGAAGCCTTAGAAAACCATCACTTCCTTGTTAGGAGAAGGCCCAAAGGACAAGAGGGAGAAATGGAACGAATAGAGATACCACTCGGCTGAGTATGACAGGCAATACAGATCATTTGCTAGGGACCTAATCCCGCTACTGCTGCCTTCCTTATGGGCAGCAGTGCATGTGGTGATTACAGGGCGGACTCACCAAAGAAGAGGTTGCAATGTAACCTCACTTGAGGCCTCAGCATCCTTATAGCCATCAATAAAGACTTTTGCCCCAGTTAATAAACTCCGAGTCTTCTTCCGCTTCCACTTTCCTTCCACCGAATGGCTGAAGAGGCGGGGTTAGGAGATGGTAATCAGTCGCTTTAACCTTGCCGCTACGCAAGGTTAACTTTTCCCCTGAATATGACGTGCAAACTGGATCTTCTACTTTGTGGAAGGATAAAGGATAAAGCGGAGATTCCTAAGAGCCCGTTCGGAAAAGCTTCATGTCCCTCTGATCCATGGAATCGCTGTCATTCATCATCCTCTCTTCTCCTGTTGCACTCTGATTCTGTGTCTGCGACAAGCTATACGACATGGCACTTTCACATGGACAAGCTGTGATGAAGTCTTTTGTCACAGTATCACTGTAAGATACTGGATCAAATTAGCGACACCTACACTTACATCGACGTGGAAGCTCTCCCAGGCAGGTGATAACAATTAACAGACCATAATAACTGACAGGGTTCTCCAGAGATGGGCTGACTCTCCGAGGTCTAATTTCTCACTGTCTGATCACCTCGCCGGGCACGATCGTAGAAGTTCCTGAGGCCGGATTGAACACCGCATGACGGACTCTGTATGTATAGGGTCCACAGCAGGCGCCGCAAGGACCCCCATTGACGTGCGCCTTATCCGCACACTGATCGCAGAACTCCCCAAGCATATTCATAAAGCCGCAGCCTATAGTCATCGTGTTCTGAGCACCTTTAGCAAAGCTCGTCTCTCGTGAATTGATAACGCTGCCAGCATCGTCCATTTGGCCCGATAGGAGCGTACTGGTCGAGTAACCGTTCATGACCTTTTGTGCCATCAGATTAGAGTATACGATATCGATTGGCAGAACGTCCTTCTTAGACTCGATATATTGAACAATCCTCCGGATAGATTTGCCCTTCACCATATAGGCATGAGTGTTTCCCATCGTCTCCAGTTTGAAGTACCCGACTTCTGATGCATTAACCATAGGTGGGCGCCAGGCCGTGCCACCAAGGTAGAAAAAGTCCCAGTCCGAAAGAGCTACTTTGTTGTTTCTTAGGGTTCCGATGAGAATTTCTTCAAAGCCATCAATGAAGGCAGCGTCATCCTCGAATATTACTAAGTCGCTATACTTCTCAACCTCACTTCCGTATCGGTTACGGTTCTCGGCCTCATGCTCCTTCATGAGGTGAAGGTGAGAGAGCAAGCAACCATAAGCGCCAGCGCTGCTATAGTAGTAGGAGGCCTTTAAGTCTGTTCTGCCAAACCACATCTCTTCGGGAGGAATCCTTGCAACGTCTATAGCGTGAAAGAGGGCGGGTTTGGGCAGGAAGCTGATGTTATGGAGATCCCAGTGGGCCATAAAGCTTCCGAGTCTACCGTAGTCCCCACGTGAAACCATAGAAATGACTCGGACTTTCGGGTCTGTCAACGCTGTGTTAGACCACCACCTTACTGCTGGTGAACCATCAGGAAGCAGCGGTAGCGGAGTAGCCGCAGAAGCGGCTGTTGAATTGAGCGACCTTACGGCATTCCCGTTATCGGGAGCCCGTGGGTGCTGCTGGTCCCTTCGATTATACCAGAGTTGTGCTGGCATGCTCACTACATCGACAACGGAAGGGTATCGCCAGCACGAATTGAAGATAACGACTGTAATGGCGAGGACTAACAACACAGTCAATACCAGTGATCTAAAGGACATCAAAGCTGGTGACCTTCTTCTGTTACTCCTATCAGAATTTTCTTGACAGAACCTGCTGTCGTCGCCGTCCTTTGACGAGGTTTTTCCCATAAGGGCCATCCTCCCATCGTCTTCTGCCGCTACCTCCATTATTCTCCAGCAGCACGCGCACTCCTCATATATAGGACTACTCTAAATCCGGAAACCCTCTGGTTTAGCGGAAGGAGACTATAAAACGTGCTGTAAGTGTTGCTCAGGCCAGGAGGCAGGCAGGACACTGCCTGATACCTTGCTGCTCTCTCTCGCCACTCCGATTGAGCTTTCCCTACTCAATCTCTGCTGAACGACGAGGCGGCCCGGCACTCAGAACTCCACTTCAGGCTTTTCTGATGCTTCTGTCAACAGGCGTCTTCTCACCACGCTTGCTCCGTCTTGAAGCAGCTACTCGACCACACTGTTCAGACCAAAGCGCTCTTCTTGCTCTCACTGGTCAATTATTAACAATGATCGTCATCAGACAGCTTGCTCATCATCAGAATTGTGCTTTGCCCATTGCCCTTGTGTTTTTCAGGCCTGATGACCTGCCGAGCACAACAATAGAGATGGGGCCTTGCCCGTTTCTGCTTTCCCACCCTTATTTATTCAACCTTTTTTACTGATTTTATGGCGTTATACTTAAACTAATAAAGGGTTGTGCCACTATTGTGCCCTGCCTCTATTGTGCAACACATAAAGATAATTCGCTGAGCGTAAGCGAAGCGTCTAGTGGATAGGGCATGAGCCC
>FLMG01001760.1:3223-17345 GCA_900088475.1 Hyphochytrium catenoides
CCCTCACTTCCCTTCATTCTTCATAACAAACAAATCATCAACCATGGCCGTTAACGGCAAATACAAGAAAATCCCCCAATAAACGGACTGAAATCGTAACATCACTCTAAAAAGCAAATCTGGCTTCTTGAGATTATCGCCTTACAACGTATATCAGTTATTGTATCCGTTGATCTGCTCTTAGATATAGCCAAGCAGCAACACCACAGCTGAGAGATTTTCTGCTGCAATTTTAGAGATTTCACGGATTCTGATTGCCATTTCTGGAGCTTTTCGGTCGCTAAAAACAGGAGAAGGACTGGACTTCAGCCTCATTTAGTCTATAAGATCCGCTCAACCGACTGAGAAGAATGGAGGATAAAGGGAAAATAATGCTTTCTGCAGGCTGCGGCCTGCTGGTAGGTGTGAGCATCGCGCAATTGCTCCTGAGGACAGCGGGAAAGTCTGGAAATCCTCGGTACAGCTTCTGACTCTGTTCGGCTAAAAGCAGCGTCTCCGCTTCATTCTGTTGTCAGCTATACCATTAAGGCAGTTCTACTCTCGTTATGGCAGATCATACCGCTCACTCTTGCTCTTGCTCTCCCTCTCTGTGTCGTTCTGTCTCGTTCACCCTCTCTCTTTCTCTCGTACTTGTTTTCTCTCTCTTTCCCTTTGTCTTTCTCTGTGTCTCTCTCTCTTCTCTTCTTTGCTATATCTCTCTCACGCCTTTGCTCTGTCTGGCTAACTCTTTCTTCTCTCTCTCTTCTCCCTGCTGCACCTTCTTTAGTGAAGAAGATAAAATTTACGAAGACGCGGACTGGCCTCCTCGCTCACGAGAGAAAGTCCAGCGACTTCCCTTAGAAGCCTTTCCTCCTCTTCAAAATGACCTTCTTCTCAGAGCCACGCGGGGAGAGAAGACAGAGCGAGTGCCTGTCTGGTGCATGCGACAGGCAGGGAGACACTTGGAAGAGTTTAGGGCCCTGAGAGCTGATAACATGTTCTTCAAGGTTATCTGTTTTCTCTCTCTCTTTCTCTCTCTTTCTCTCTCTCTCTCTCTCTCTCTCTCTCTCTCTCTTTCCTCTTGGATTGTCACTGTTGTTCTCTCTGTTTCTTCTTTGTTTCTCTCTTGGGATCCCACGCTCTGTCTCCCTCTATCTGTCTCTCACCTTCCTCTCCAATTCTTTCCCCTGCTACTAATCTCTCTCTCCCCTCTTGGGTTGTCCCTGTTGTCCTCTCTGTTTCTTCTTTGTTTCTCTCTTGGGATCCCACGCTCTGTCTCCCTCTATATGTCTCTCACTTTCTTTCCTCTGCTACTATCTCCCTCTCTTCTCTACACTCTTTACGTTCTTCCTCGCTCTCTTTCCCCCTTCTCTCTCTTTTTTTCAATTCAAGAGAGGCACACAATCTTTCATACTCTTTCCTTCTCTTTCCCATGGACGTATAGTTTTCGACGTCCTCTTTTTTCTCCCTTCCTGTAGAAGAAATACCTAGTGTTAAACCCCAAATCTCTCTCTTTCTCTCTCTCTCTCTCTCTCTCACTTCCTCTTTCTTACTCTACTGATCTCTCCCTCCTTGGCATTGCTTTTGTCTAACTTCTCTTCTCTCTCCTTCTATCTCTCTATGCTCTCCCTCTCGGTTCCCTCCGCTCTCCCTCTCTTGTGCGCACCTGCCTGTTATCTCTCTCTCTTTCTTTCTCTCTCCTCAGGTGTGCCAGACTCCCAGTCTCGCTGCGGAAGTGACTCTGCAGCCTCTGAGGCGGTACCGCGGAGCTCTGGATGCGTGCATTATCTTCTCTGACATTCTCGTCATACCACAGGTAGAGAGAGCGAGAGAAGAGAGAGAGAGAGAGTAAAATGAAGAAAGGAGAGAAATGGAAATTGAGAGCTCAGGGAAAGGGAAGAGAGCAGTCTCGTTGCTCTGAAGAGAGAGGTTGAGAGAGATTGAATGGGAAGAGACAGAGTACGAGAGAAAGAGAGAAGGCATGATGAAAGAGACAGAGAGGTTGATGAGGGAAGATGGACAGAGTCACTCACGGAGGGCGACGTTGTTGGAGGGAGAGAGAGAGAGAGAGAAAGAGCTGCATGTATGTGCTCTTTTAGCAGCCTTTCTCCATTCTTCACCCGCACTTAGCGATAGGCAAATGGGTTGTCTTCATCTTTCTCTTCTTTCACAGATACCTGTTTGCTATTGCTCTCTCACTCTCCTCTCTCTTTGACAATTGCTGACAATTAGGCGATGGGCATGAAGATCCAGATGATTCCCAAGCGCGGCCCTGTCTTTGACGAGGTGACTCTCTCTCCCTCTTTCCCTCTCTCTCTCTCTCTCGCTCTGTTCTTTGACCCTACCACGCACGAGATCTTCCCAGCCCACATGTGGGAAGTAGAGTGGATCATTCTTTGCTCAGCGCGCGCGCTCGCTCGCTCTTTCTTTCTTTCTCTGTCGGCCATCTCGCTCTACCACTTTGTGCCGTATCTCTCCGCACTAACGCTCTCTCATCCTGTGCCCTTGCTCTTCTCACGCGCGCTCACTTGCCTCTGCTACTCTTCTACTTACTCTTTCCTTTCTTTTCTCTCTCCCTCTCTCTCTTCGATACTTTTCTCTCTCTCTCACTCACTCTCTCTGCGGCTACCCTCCTTCCCCTCTTTCTTCTCCGCCTCTTTATTACCTCTTTCTCTCTTCGTTTTCAAATCTTTCTCGGCTCTCTCTTTCTCCCCTGAATTTTTTTCGCGCTCTCACATTTCTCTCTCTCATTCTCTATTCTTCATCTCGTTTTCTTCTCTTTTTCTCTCTCTCTCCCCACCACCCGGGACGTGGCGGGCCAGCCTCTCTCCACTCCCGCGGATCTCTCTCGTTTATCTCTCTCTCCTGACATTGAAGAAACCCTAGGTTATGTACTGGACGCGATCAATCTGACTCGCGCGCGTATCGCGGGGGAGGTTCCTCTGATTGGATTCTGTGGCGCGCCTTTCACTCTGATGACCTACATGGTCGAGGGAGGGAGCAGCAGCACCAAGAGCAAGGTCAAGCAGTGGCTCTACAAGGTGAGAGAGAGAGAGTCAAGGGAAGAGGGAAAGACAAAGGAGGTAGTGAGCGCGAGAGAGAGAGAATGAGGGAGAGACAACGAAAACGAGGGTGGGAGAGAAGAGAGGGCGGGGAAGGTGGGTGAAAGAGGAAGAGAAATAAAATGCGACGTCAAAAGAGGAGAAGAGAGAGGGAAAACAGAGAGCTTAAGAAAAGAGGGAAACACACGGAGAAAGGACGGGAAGCATGAGACACCCAGAGAGATAATCTCTCCGCTAGCTCTTCTCCTTACCTCTCTTCTTGCTGGAACACTGTTCTCTTTCTCTCTATTTCTTTTTCCCTCTTTCTCTCTCCTTTCTTTCTTCTTTGTCGGTGTCTCTTGCCGACAGTCGCGTTAGAAGGTCATAACCCTAACTCAACCTGTGTCCCTCTCTCTCTCTCTCTCTCCTTTACTTTCACTTTTTCTTGTTTCTCTCTCTCTTCCGCTATGCCGCTTCCCTACCTCTCTCCCTCTCGATTCCGCTTACTAATTGCTTGCCCTGCCCTCTCTCTTTTCGTTTCTCATTTTGCCTTCTTTCTATCATTTCTCAATCGTCCCTCTCTCTCCCATCGACACTCTTACTCTTCTCTGTGCATTTCTCTCGTTGGTCCCTCTCTTTCCTTCCCATCACTTCGTTTCTCTCTCTCTCTCTTCTTCACTCTCTCTTTTCTCTCTCTCCCTCAGTACCCGTCTGCGTCTCACTCTCTCCTGTCGGCTCTGACCTCTGTCGCAATTGAGTTCTTAGCGGCTCAGGCTCGGGCGGGGGCGCAGCTCCTCCAAGTCTTTGAGTCCGTCGGGGCCGCGGAACTTTCGCAAGAACATTTCAACACTTTCTGTCTCCCCTACCTCCAGCAGGTGAGAGGGAAAGAGAACGAGAGAGAGAGAAAAAGGGCGGCATAACACATTGAAGAGGGGGAAGAGAGAGAGAGAGAGAACACGACCCAAAAAATCTGTTCCTTCCGTCCTCTCTTTGGGCTCATATTCTCCGACCCTTCTGTCTCTGGTTCTGTACTTGGTGCCCAATACTCTTTTCTCTCTCTTTCTCTCTCTCTCTCTCTCTCTCCCCCTAACCCTCTCTCTTCCTGTCTGGCCTCAGATCGCTGAGCGTTTGAAGGAGCTGGTCCCAGATGTTCCCCTGGTCTGCTTCTCTAAAGACACGCCTCACGCTCTCCCGGCGCTGGGAAAGAGTGCCTATGATGTTATTGGATTAGACTGGAAAGTGGATCCCAAGGAAGCGAGGTCCTCTCTCTCTCTCTCTCTCTCTCTCCCTTCCTTCTCTCCTACACACACGCACTCGGGAGTCTGTGTCTATGTGTCTTCAAGTCCTTCATACACCGGTTATTCTCTCTGCCCGTTATTCTCTCTGCCTTTCCGCTATATCATTCCTTCAATTTAGTCTTTCTTTGTAAGCGCTCTCCCTTTTGCCTTATATGTATATGTCTCTCTCGGCACTCATTTACTTCCCCTGTTTCCTCATGGATATGACGCACTTTCGCCGGCCTGCTGAAGTTTATCTTCTTGTCCTCTGTCTCTGTCTCCCTATTCGCATGTTCTTGCTATTCGCCTCTTTCCCAACCCCGCGTCATATTTCCTTCTCCTCTGTCGACAGCTTAGCGTACCTAGGGTCATGTATTGTTCCTTCGTTCCATTGAGCCTCTCTCTTCCCTTTTGTCTTTGTCTTTCCCCTGTGTCTCTCTCTCTCGCTCTTCTTCTCTTAGACGGCTGGTGGGTCCCAATAAGACTCTGCAAGGAAACATGGACCCGATCGCACTCTTTGCTGATCCACCGGTTATAAGGGAGGAGGTAAGAGAGAGAGCTGAAAAGAATGCAAAGGAGAGAGTGAAAAAAGGAAAAGTTACTTCTTCTCTCCTCTTTCGCCCTCTTCTTACCCTCTTCCTCCCTTTTGTGAATTTGAGCCTCTCTCTCTCTCTCCACACTCCCTCTCTTGTCTCTAGCTTTGTCCGTTTAAGGTCTAGGCCACACATGTGAATCACTTCTTCCTCTCTCTCCCGCTCTCGCTACCTATTCCCTCCGTCTCTCCTCCCTATACCGACTAACTCTCAATTCCTTTCTCTCACTCTCTGTCTCACTTCTTCGGTCTCTCTCATACCTCTCTCTCTCTCCCTCTCCCCTCTCTCTCTTTTCCCTTCTTCTCTCTCTGCAGGTGGCGAAGATGGTCCATTCCTTTGGGACGCAGCGCTATATCGCCAACCTAGGTCATGGGATCAGCCCAGACCACCTCCCGGAGCACGTCAGAGCCTTTATGGAGGCGGTCCACTCTGTCTCGGAGGCGGCCAACAGGGACTAGGAGGAGGACTGAAGTGACGAAAGAGAGAGAGAAGTGAGAAGGTAAAGGATAGGCTTTGCAGAAAATGCGCATACGGAGAGCGAGGGAGCCGAGACACAGAGAAATGAGGAGGAAGAGAGAGGGAAGAAGAGAGAGGGAAGAAGAGAGAGAGAGGAAGGGAGAGAGAAAGAGAGAGAGAGAGAGCACAGAAAGATGAGTAACTGATCAAGGGATGGGCTGTAGAAGGTTTAGAACGGACAAGGGAAGAACAAGGAGGAAGGGAGTAAGAATGACAGAGAAAAAGAGGTGAGGAGTCAGAAGGCTGCAGGAGAAAGCTATGAGAGAGAAATGGCGAGAGACTTTGTTCCTTGTGCACCACTGCCTCCGTCTTTTTCTCTCTTCTCTCTCTCTATGTCGCTGTTTCGTCTCTCTCTCCCTCTCTCTCTCTCTCTCTTACTAATGGGTCTGCATCTCGCTTCTTTTCATCTTACTTGGCAGGTTCAGGTCTCCTTGTCCGTTCTTGAGGCGGAGAACAGAAGACTCAACAGACCGCCGACTAGACAGAAAGAAGCAGACGACAGAGAAAAGAGCAAATAATATGGAAGCAGAGAGAGGAGAGAGAGAGAGAGAAAGAAAGAAGAAGAAGGGAGTAGGTTTGCTCCTCGTCTGAGGCAGCGTCCCAGTTTCTTGGCAAGCACTTTTTGGCTGGGAAGTTTTCTGCTCTTATTTGGCTGGCCCTACTACTTTTGCTCACATCAAATAAAATCAATATAACACACTGAGCGAGCTCTCTTCCTCTCTCTCTCTCTCTCTGACCGATCTTCTCTCTTTTTCTCTTAGCCGTTCTCTCCCTCTGCTACCCTTTACTTTCTCTCTCTCACTCAGCGTTACACGTTTCTTGCTCAGGATAGAAGATTTCGTTTGTCATTTCTTCTCTCTGTCTCCTCATCGCACTTTTGTTCTCTCTCCTCTCTCTGTGTCAAGGTCCGCCCAACGCCATTTTCTCTCTTCCTCGTCTGACCCTACAAGCGTCTATGTCCTAAGAGATTTAGCGGAAGACGGGATCCTCAAGCTGAATAGACCATTCTCTCTCTAGACATTTAACCTCTCTAGCCTGCACAACACGTAGGTTTCTCTCTTTCTCTTCTATCCTACAATCTCTCTCTCTCTTCCCTCTCTCCCATTCTCAACCTCTCTGTCCCCCTTTCTCTCTCGCTGTCTTTTGGTCCTGGAGTGGGTGTGGATGATCGCCTTTCTTTCTCTCCTACTTCTTGTTGCCCTTCTCAGCATAGAGGACTCGAAAGAGCCATCAGAAAGCGCTGCAACCAAGAGAGAGAATGTCCCTCCTCCCTATTACATAAGATATCTGAGGAAGATGTTGGTGGAAGCAAGAGAGAGAGCAAATAGAGTGGCGCCGGGAACTGAATTCGGAGGAAACAGAGACCAACTCCAGTAGTGTCGGCCGCTGAGCCTTGCAAGGCCCTCCTGCTGTGAGCACTAGAGACCAAGTTCTTGTCCTCCAAGATGGATGCTGGGAGAGAGAGACCAGAGAAGAGAGAGAGAGAAGGGAAGGGCAAAATAATAATAAGAAGGTGTGGCACTGGATAGGGTTATTTATTTTGATAGGAGTTTGATGATGAGAAGAGAGATGGAAAACAGAAAAAGCCAACGAAAGGAGGAGATGGTTGACATAGAAATGTGGGGAGAGAAGGACTATGCCGAGGAGAAGAGAACACCAAGAAGTGAGAAGGAAGAGAAGATGCGACAAGTATTGAAAAAGAGAACAAAAGAAAGAAAAAGAACAAACAGCGCCTTAGCAGCTAAGAAGGAGAAGAATGGCTCTGGTCCTGAGAGAGAGGGGACAGGCTAGAGGAAAATAACTGAGAGAGGGGAGAAGAGAATACACCGGTAGAATGGACACGACAGTGAGAGAAGCGTGAACAGCAGTAGTGGGAGAGTAAGTCTGAACGATGTGTCCTAACGAAGTTTTGAGTTTAGCACTTCACACATCGTTGAGTGGCCAGATAACAGCGTTCTGGGCGGGGCGGTGTGAGTCAGGTGAGCAGCTAATAACGTCTTATCGCAGAGCAAACTCAAGCCTCTGAGAGAGTGAGTGAGGGCTACACAGCATAAAATGATAGAATAGTAAGCGCACTACGTGTATTGCGAAGAGATAGAAGCGACGGCAGTGGCCCTGATAACAACATTAATCACTCATCACCATCGTTGCTGCGGACGGCAGCTTCTCCGCCACCACTCTCTCTCTTTCCGGTCAGTCCGCAACTTTGGCAGCCACAGCGCCACAACAGCATTGCTAGAAAGGAACTGTGCTGGGCTTCGAAAGGAAGGCGATCACAATGCTTATCATCGATTCCAACTAGTGCTAGTATTGGCTGCGGCACACGACCCAGCAGTACCGCTCCATCCCTCGGCAACAACACTCTGCACCTTTCATCCACCAGCTGGCAGCAGGCAAACAAGCAACACTAGTAGTCATCGATAGCCATCGGAATGGCAAATCGTCGTTCTATGTCAAGTAGTAGTTATTTAGACGACGAAGGATATGGGCAGCGACGAGAGGAAGTGGAGCGAGAGAGCAGGATTGATGAAGATGACGCCGTGCTGGGACAAGCTGCGTATGGGAATGACATGATCAGACGGACAGGAAAGAGGAGCAGGACCTCGACGGCGAGGAACTAGATGGGGGGCGATGAAACGAAGAAGAGAATAGTCAAGAAGAGAGCGCCACTGAAGAAACTGAAGGGCAAGAAAGCGCTGACGAAGAAGCTGCTGGAGAAGGGAGCAGTGCCGAAGAAAGCGCTGACGAAGAATAACGACACCGCTAGAGGTGAACAACAGAACAGCAATCCCGGCATTGGTCATAGGGAGAGCGAGGAGGTGAGCAAGACATCGTAAGAACTCCGGAGAGCTATAAGGAACTACCTCAACTTGACAGCTGCTCCTTGTAAAGCTATTTTGTTGCCTTTAGGCTCCAGCCCTGCCGCCCTGGCGGGCTTTGAGGGGGAACGAGGTGAGTATGTACAAGCCTGAAGCCCCCCCCCAAAGACTTCACTGCCTTCTGGCAGAACTGGAACTGCGGGTGCCCGCATCGCCACATTTTCCTCAAGTCCTATAGCTTGGAAATACCCTCAGTCAACAACGTTATCGCTCGAGGAGTCCTTCAAGGCATGACGCTTACATCTGGTAACACCAGGCTCAGCAATGGACCAGTTTACCCCCAATATCGATGAACCGACAGTCCTATTGAAGGCGGCTTAGAGGTCGCCTGGGTTGAGCTTTCTGAACCTCCTCGAGGCCACTACAAACTGGCGTCTTGGGAGGGGATTCCCAAGCCATTGCGGCTTATCTGTGACAAAGAGGGGAACCGTAGCTTTGAAGGAAGACGGTACAGGGTGCATTTCGGTTTTTCCGCATCAAGGTGAACCCTTCATGTTGCCACGACTCCATATCAATCCCAGCCGGCGGCTAATATACTACTACTCAGGAACTGGAACAACCGTCGTCCCCTGGTCAGCAATGCATACAGTTGGGACCGCCAGCTACGTCACTCGTGACCCAGATGCGGGTGACGAAGACTCTCTCCGAGGAATAGACCCCACCAAGGGCCCAGGGCTTCTACGCTTCCACATGGAATAGTTTTGAGGGACGGTGAGCTGTCCTCTTTTTGCCTTGATGCCCTTGATTAGGTTCTCAAAAGTAACTCTTTTTCAATTAAATTACTCTGGACGAGTTCGACGCTAAAGACTCCCACCGTTTGCCCGACAATTGGGTATGTGTTCGCTTGACAAACGTAAAGTCTGCTTCCTGAAAGCACAGGGCAGCTGTTGTGGCTCTCTGTCAGAAGAAGGCGGAAGTGGAGGTGGAGATGGAAGTGCCTCAACGTGTGAGGGGCTGGTGTGAAATTGACGATATATTTACAAGTGCCGGTAGGATAACCTGTCACCGTCATCCTGCGTGTCCTCTCGACGCCCTCCATACCACTTCTATTGCCGAGTGCAGGACAAGATTAAGTCCGAAAAGAACGATTAAGCGCCAACCTGGTGGAAAAAAAAGCGAAGCCGAAGAAGAAAGGATTGATCCGCGAACTACTAAATGCTCAAAATTACTTAGCTCGGCTGGAGCCGAGTTTTAGCCTCGTCAGCATTTCCATGTCTTCCGGTAGACACAGCGGCTAACGGACACATAATACACGGCAAACAGTTCATTTTCGGAGGCAGTGATGGAAGCGGGATGCTCGCAAGTAATCAGGCCTGCCTCCAAATGTTGCGCATGTCCGCACAATATTGGCTTTGATAGAAAGCCTCAAGGCGAACCTGTGTCGCTCTTTCACTACCCCCGAGCTTAAGACCCTGGGCATGGCAGAGCTGCAGGTATTGCAGCAGCTTTTGTTTCGGGGAAAACGTCTCCCTAAAAACGCGGAGCAGTGCATACAGGATATCTTGTCAACACAACCCGGCCACGATAGAGGTAAGGAGTTTGTTTTTTCACCATATGGAATACTTAGGTACTAATGGAGACGGGCCAACCTTCACCATGCAGGCGTCTCAACTCTTATTAGATGTTGACTTGGGGTACTTGGGAAATTGGAAAGTGAGACTAAATGAAGTGGGGGCCGGACCAGAGGAGGCGGCCTTCCCGGCTGTTATAATGTATGGGATTTGGAGACACTCTATTTATGTTATCTGGTCTACTGATATAGACAGAAAGAGTATGAAGGGCTTATGGGACCTTGTTTCCTAGTTATCAGGTTGTCTAGTTTGTTCTAATGAGTAACTGTGTCTTGTATAATCTACATGACCCAGTCACTGTCTCTTCACTTCTCATGATGACTTACCTTGTGATAAAAGCCTAGGAGGCCGTCCGTGTTAGAATCAACGAAAATAGCCAAATTTCTTCCAATTGTCCTATTTTCGGTGGGACATCCCCTCTGTTCTGGAGGTGGAATTGATCCGCCGCCGCGTGAGCGGCGGTAGCTCCCGAATTTACGGTGCAAGGAACGCCAGAAAGGCACATTTTCACACAATTTATGAACTACCGACAACGCAGTTTTACGTAGCCTTTTACTATCATTCTTTTCTTGCCTCCTCCTATCATTGACTCTTTCTGTTCAGTGGCTAGCTGGCTTCAATGTGATTGTTCTTCTTCACTTGATGATTCTCAGCATCATGGGCAATGGCCTCCTCTAACGTGGCTTATACGCCTTCATACCACAGTTGCCTTGGCCATCATCCATTTCATTAAGAAAGCACGATAGTTCATCAGACTCTGATACATATTTATTCCTCTTGGGCCCTTTCTCTTCCTTGCTTGCGGCCGCCGAGAGTGATGATAATCTTGGTGCTCGGTCACCCTTCACCCTCTCTTCTCCCTTATTGTTACTGCTGAGGAGTTCAGCTGATATGATATTTCCTTCTCTGATAATGTAATGAAGGGGAGGGAGAGTTGTTGGTGAAGTGGCCAAGACTTTTTGTAGCTCTTGCGGCTTTCTTCTTCTTCTGCGTAGTAGTTGGGAGTTTATAGCATATTAGAGAGGGATTGTTATCTTACTTCGCTATCAATAGTACCAATAAAGGGAAGAAGACGCTATAGAAGAAAGCGCACTTGACGAAGAAAAGAGCTGCAGACTAAAAAAATCAATCATATCATGATAGTGAAAGAGAGACCGAGGAGTCCCTCGCTGGCGCTTTCTGAATATAAGCTTGATTAGCTGTGGATATTATTGCACTTCTATCCTGGCTGGGACCTCCATGATGCTTCCTTGTCCGCTCGCTGCTCCTAATTACTATTTTAGTCATCAATTCTACCACAATAGGTGTCACCATCCGTGCGTTCCCCTTTCTTCAGCATCATCATCCTGCTGGTCTTCTTCTTGACTGGACTGTACCTTCTTAGCCTTCCGAGTGCTCGCCAAATAGCTAAATTTGGCCTTTATCTGGACAACACTAAGCACGAACTTTCTTGCAAAAGGCCCTTTAGGGTGATTGAAACGTTCTTGCATCTTTTTAGGTGTCGCCTCAGGGGTCAAGAGGTTCTGGTTTGGCTGGGTCAGGTGGAGATTGAACATCTTCTCCAAGAAGTTGATCTGCTGGGGTGTGAACCTGGAGAACTTGCGTTCTTTTCTGGTGTACATGCCCATCCCCTCAGACTCCGTCTCAGCCCTGTTTGCGGAGTGAACTTTGTAAGTACAGTGTTATAGAGGAAGACGAGTGCTGAGCGAGTTGTCAGAGGAAGAAAAAACGGATTTTAGAGACACTGAGATACTGGCCTTTTGCAGGTTGACGGTCCCATCAACGGGGAGAAGGATTCTTTTGTGCTCGGTGATCCGCTCTTATTCTCTTGCTGCCTATCATTCTCCGTGGTCCTTAACTTTTCTCTCCTCTCTTCTGGGTGCAGAAAGAAGGGATCAGGGGTGATGATGGATTGTGCGTTCAATTTTTGCTTCTTGGAAGAGAACAAGTGATCCGTTCCCAAAAATCAGATATGGACATATGGTTCCGCTTCCCTGCACAGCCTGCATAATTAAAGAAGGTGAGGGTATCAGTCATGCATCATCTTATACAAAAAAATTATCAGGTGTCGAGAAGGTCTTGAGCTAACCTTTCAACACTTTTGATCCTCTGTCCCTGGCTGTGGCCTTCTCGACTGCAGATGTGCTGGAGTCTTGCTTGCAGGGTAAGCAAGAGTCCTTTGGGGGCTTATCCAATTGGCCGTCACCAACGCGATGAATGGAGACCGCCACGTCATAGTGTTGATCTCTCAGCAACAACGTCAATGCTGTGGAATGTTCAGCTTCGACCCTTCACAATAGGGAGTTTGAGCTGCGGGGAGGTGTTGGAGTCTGAGGCCACATAGCTTCGGGAAGGCCCAACGGAAAGTAGGATCATCTTGCTCCCGGTTAACCTTTGGCATCCGTAGGACGACATGGCATCTGGCACCACGGTTAGAGTAGAAGCAGGAGAGGTCGCATCTGGCCGTTTGACAATATTCAACACTACCCCAAAGGCACCAGCCAGAATATTTGGGACCAAGTCACCGATGTCTGTGGCATAAAATTTGTCCATGTGTTCGAATATGGTAGACAAACCATGCGACAAATCGTATTCCCTGAGTCCTAGCTCTTCAGACTCGTACTAGGGAGCTTGTCCGCTAAAAGTTCCACACTGCTTTGACGTTGGCGTCCACGAAGGCCGAAAGATCAAAGACTAAGTCCTGAACGGATATTACTGAGGGGAGAGGGTTGTCAATTCTCGACCATTGAAGTCCGTGCAAGGAAAGCGTGGAAGAGACATTGGCCATCTGCCTGACAGATAAGACGTACAACTTTTACACCGCCCAAGAGCAGGTCTGTTGGCGGGTGAGTGAAGCACACTTGGTCCCTGCTAAGCTTCGGAAAATGCCCAGCTGGGTGAGGAGCTCGAACACCTACTCGTGGCACGCGTTTACTGGGTAAAAGGACCTCATAATGGCTACGATTCCGCCACAGGAGGATGATAGCAGCATTAGGGATTTTCTTGAGAAAGGTCAGCTTCTGGGAGGTGCTTCCATACAGCGGCCGCTCCACTGCCCGGACTGTAGCCATGCCTGTGCCATCACCTTGAGACATAGAGGAGAGGATGACGGTGCTTGCAGGAGCCACCGTTTTTCGCTCGTAGATGGTCACACCAGTAATCACCTGGTCCTTCTCATTATCCATCTGCAGCACTACGACTGGCCTGCAAAAGAGAAGGCAGAAAACCCTTATAGTGTCATCTGACCCCCATCCTTCTCGCCCTACCGTCCCCGCGCGTGTTTGGCCGTATCCCTTTCCGTAACTTTTATAGGCGGCAATGGCCTCTGGCGTGTCCAAGGAAACTTGAGTATCAGCACCTCCAACCAGTTTGGGCCCACAACTTGGGCGGAACCAAGACATATTCCTTAACATGAACTCACTGGCACCGCACTGTCACCCAAGAGAGACTTTGCACTCCATCATCCCATGAATAGCCTGCCGCAAGGGATCGAGCTTGACAATAGCCGTCTCCTGGGATCTTCCTCAGTTCCCGACCCACTGTCTCCTCGACAGCAGGAAGCTTTAGAAGAGGTGAGGAACTATTTCTGTCCGTTAATGTGGTGTCATAGAAGCTTCCGAGATAAAGGGGACGTGCAGAAGGAGAGTCCAGGTCCTGAGGTGGGTGCCTACTGCCTTGTTGGCTACTAAACGCTGTCATACTCTCTGTTCGCTCCATACCGCTTCGGGAGTGAGCTTTACCTCCCGGTCACCCTCGTTACAGGCGGGTACCGAAGGGTCGGGAAAATTAGCCTCTGGTCGCCCTGTCCTTCCCCCTGCTGGCTCCTTACTAGTTGTCTCCGGTTCAGACTCAACAGGGTTCTTTGGCTTCGATAAGTCTTCCCGTCTAAAAACTGCGGGCTGGACAGGGCTTGTTCTCGGAGTTTCTATTAACGACAAAAAAGAAATTTACTTCTAAGTGGCGCATGATAGCAAGGGGATGTCATCTACCTGAGAAGATGTGAGGCTCCACTTTCATGCGCGCACCCCGAAACTCTTCTGTTGTCCAGTATTGTTCCAGCTCTTGCCATGGTTTGTGAATGCCAGCCCCGATATCACGGTTACGGAAGAGCCGAACTCCTGTGCATCGGTTTCGACCCTCATCGTACTCATACCGCCGGCATTGGTAAAACGAGAGGTGCTTCAATGGAGTATACTTCCTCTTCTCCTCTCTATTTGTTATAATGTATGGGATTTGAAGACACTCTTATTTAGGTTATGTGGTCTA
>FLMG01001771.1:0-41780 GCA_900088475.1 Hyphochytrium catenoides
AGCGCCAACGCCATGGGTCACCACCAAGCCACCACCAGCGCCAACTCCATGGGTCACCACCAAGCCACCAGCAGCGCCAACGCCATGGGTCACCACCAAGCCACCACCAGCGCCAACGCCATGGGTTACTACTAAGCCACCACCAGCGCCAACGCCATGGGTTATTACTAAGCCACCACCAGCGCCAACGCCATGGGTTACTACTAAGCCACCACCAGCGCCAACACCATGGGTCACCACTCAGCCACCTCCGGCACCAACCCCATGGGTAACAACTAAGCCACCACCAGCGCCAACGTCATGGGTCACCACTCAGCCACCTCCGGCACCAACCCCATGGGTAACAACTAAGCCACCTCCAGCGCCAACTCCTTGGACGACCACTAAACCGCCTCCAAGCCCTACCCCTGAACCCTGGAAGTCGTTCAGAAGTTAGACATGCATTATTAGTTGTAGAGACATAGCAGTTAAGCAAGAATAGAGTTACCTTCATGTTTCGTTGGACCTGCTTATGACCTAATGGCGCTCCTTTGCTTTAGCGCCCCGGACAGCGTCAGCATAAATCTGACAGCCATTAGTAACTCTAACTGACGTGATTGATGTTGTTGCTTGGAAAAGAGGACCTTGTTGAGAGCTTTCTCTTTGTAAGTTCACTACTACCAACAGGGGTAAAGCTGCTAGAATGCCAGCAAGCCTTTGCCTGGTTGTCTAGCTCATTTGCACGTTGTTACATAACAAACCCCTAACTTGCCAGAAGCAAGAAACACAGCAGCTCAACAACAAGGGAGTGGAGAGTGACGGCAGGAGGAAGAGAGAGTCGAATATTGATAGTGATGCTGGTGCGCTGCTGAAGAGCAACCAGTACTGCTCTGCACCTCCGTCCACTCAACTTGTTGATACCCAAACACATTATTTGATCTCTGCTCTCCCTCCCTCCCTCTGTGCGTAGCAGCGTTGCGTTCTGAAAATAATAGTGAAAGGAAGGACAAGCGGTGGGGCTGGTGGTTAAAATAATTGAGAGCTCTCCGGTGGGCGGGATGAGAAGTTGGTGCAAAGATCAACAACCTCCCTCAGAGCAGTGTCATCAAGAAACCCATCAATTCTTCTCTGAGTAAGAATAGGTATAAGAAGAAGAAATCAGCTTGCCGCAGGTTCCAGACACAATGTTAACAAGAAGAAAACGGCATCCCTGCCTCCGAGCATTACTGTCGTCTTTGCTATTCCTTCTGACGATAAGAGTTTTTGCGGCGAAAGGCCCATATAAACTTTCTTTTCATGTCAGGTACCTGTGGTCTCCGGTGGTCCTCTCACATCATGGCCGGCTAAGTGTGGTGCCCGTAGTGCTCTATCCACGTGACTAGGGCTCATAAACACGGTCCTGATGGCCAAGAAGAATGATGGAAGCGCCTCGCTGCTGTCGGTCTTTCACCCACAATATACTGACAAGACTTAGTACTGCAAAACGGTATTGCTCTAAACCTAGGCATAAGGCCGTCTTAGATCGCACTCTGTCATTGGTAGACAACTAGTAGTGCCAGAAAAGGGCCACCCTATGACCAGGATAATCTTTGGCGGTGTCATTGGGCTTACCACTCACGGCAGACAGAGACTGTAGGTTGAGATCGGTCGATTATAGGGTGAGGCGAGAAAGGTAGCGACCTCTGGTAGCGCGCGCGAGAAGACAGTGACGAGCTGTAAAGAAGCGGATCCGATGGGACCTATCCTCTCACTATCAAGTAGTAGACAGCCAATGCTAGACCTATGATATAATCATAGTGGCCGATGGGTGAGGGGAGGGAAAACACGACGAACTTGCTGTCTCCTAGTTAAATCACCACCCACGCTCATCGCTTGTAAGCTTTGTGATCCTTCTTCGGCCTCTTTACTAGTTTTCGCCAAATCCTCCGCCACCCGGGATTCTACGACTTGTTCTCTGTTGTCTTCTTGGGCTCCTTCTCCCTTTCTTGCTCCATCCTGACCCCTCAATTTTTACCATGGACCGGCCCTGCACCTCCTCGGCTCGCCCAATCTTTGGTATCGCTGTATGTAAGAAGGGCGTCACTTTGAACGACTCTCTTCCTTCTTTTGGGGATCTCCTATTCTTTTTTTAACTCTGTCTCCTCATTACAGTCAGATACCCCTGTGGTCCATCAGGAACAGGCTTGTTGCCCGCGGTCATTAGTAGAAGACTGAAGCAGGTCAGTGTCTCAATCTACTTACTTCATTTGTTTCCTCGTAAGCAGTAAGGTTACGGCAGGTCTCGCTAAGGTCGTGACGACAGCTTTTTCTCCAAATGGATACGGAAGGGGACTTTTTCTAGAAATCTTCTCTGTCCCTGCTGCCATTCCTCCTCCTTTTCTTTTTCATTGTCACTCCGGCGAAGCTGCTTTTTGTACGATATTGTCTGAGGCTCCCCACGGGGTTTTCTCTACTCATCGTTCCGGTGATCTCTCCACGCCAGGGTCCATAGATCCCTAGGAATATCTAGCAAATGACAGGAATGGCACCAGAGACCCATTAGCTATCGTCTTCCTTTCCCTTTATATAAGAAAGAGCGAGCTCCTCATCGATAGGACCTGGGGACAACAGATTCCATGACAGGATTATCATTGTGTTTGGACTGACAGACGGAGGAGGCTGCTCCAGAAGAAGACTGGAGTAACTTGCCAATAATTCTACTGCGGAGGGCGGAGGTCCATATATATCAACAATAAGACGAACTCTCCGCTAGTTGCCCTCAACTCTTGGGGTGGCAAAAGGAGCTTTGTTTGCTTCGAACAGTGGTCTGGGTCACGACAGAAGACCCACCACCCACTGTCAAGTACCCTGGCAGTGTAGACTAGTTCTCTTTTCAGCTCTCCAAGAAAGATGATGAGCTTACTCTTGTTAGAATACCTATCGGTCAAACCTTTCTTTTTCCGGCCAAAGCAGAGTTTCGCTCTGCCAGATGACGCAGTTAGCGTAACAAGGGGTGCTGGTAACTCCAGCAGCAAGTGGACGGTGATGGAGACAGCTCGGGTACTAGCTCTGCACCCTCTTCCTACATCCTTCCATGAGGCAATGGACTTCCTTCATGATGGAGATGAGAAGCTTTTGTCTGGGAACTTTGCTTTAGCGAAGGTACGTTTGACGAACCACCTGCCACTCCCTCTCTACGACTACCTTATGGCACACTACCTACCACTCCATTTCCCCTCCTTGAATGATGGCTTGCTAAGACTAACCGCTTTTCCTTGACCCTTTTGTTGCTTGTCCTTCGCCTTACGCTCCAGCGTCTCTACTCCAACGGTATTCAGACTCTTTTGGATGGCGAAAGCTTGCCTTGTCAACTGTTGCGGCTCGACCTTCTAAAGCGACGGGCGGTGACACACAGAGAACTCCAGGACCCAAGACTATGTTCCCGAAACCTAATGTAAAATACTCTTCCTCTGCCGCCCTACTTCCCACCTCTTCCCTCATTCCTCTATGGCAAGAGGCACCGGTCGTAATCACCTCCCGGGTCCATTCTTCAGTTGATTGCGAATGTTGATCTGTTTATCTCTTTGTCCCGTCGCCGACTCCGTTTTGCTTTTATCAAGTAGTTCTCCCTAGCGCTAGCCGAGCTGTCAGGGATCAGCCTTTCCCCTTAGCTCTGCTTTACTCCTAAATATGCGTCCCGCACTTATTACCTCAGGGCAGCAATAGATCTAGCCTGTATTATGCGGGAGCTAAGGACCGTTAAGATTACGGCAGAGTTCGTAGATGAGCTCCGAGTGGAGCATCTAGAGGTCTATATCTTCTCCTCTTTTTGTTTTCTTCCTTTATTCCTACGTCGTCGTGTTGTTACTCGTTGAGGTGCTCTCCTTTCTTTCCATGACTTGCATCGTGACTCTCTATCACTGCTGTAGGATTAACCTTTGCTTGCCCTTCACTCCCCTAACGATACCCAGACTTTTTTACAGATGTCTGAGCACCGGGAAGCCGTCAAGCAAGCAGTGTTCATCGAGACCGTTACGTTTGGTAACAAAGCGAGGTAGGTCACCAATGAAACTCTCCTACACTGTCGTAAGCGTCAAACCAGCAGAGGAGAGAGCTTCTTTGCAATGATGTTAATCTCGTATGTATTCCTTTAGCCATCTTCTCGTCGATCTCACCTCAAACTCTCCAGAGATGCGTTTGACCACAAGTATAGACAGTTGAAAGTTGAAGGGAAAAGACTCTATGATAAAGGTACCGCCTGCTGGCTGTGCGCCTATGTGCTGTCTCTCGCGCTAGCGAAGTCTCTCGCTCTCTCAATTCGTCTCCTTCTAAGGTACACTTTTCTCCGTTTGTGAAGGAAACTACCCGGCAGCCCTTTTCATTCATATGGAGATCGTGCAACTGGTGGAGTCAGTACACAGTCTAAGTGCCTCACTTTGGCCAGATGGTGCAAATGCCTACGTAATCCCGTATATTCCCTGCCATCTTACACTCTTATTGGTATTATGTCGAATTACATTGCGCTGCATTATGCCACGCAATCCGCCTACTGCAGATCTTGTGGCCCTCGCCTACGCGGAAAGGGGGGCATGCCATGAGAAGGTAGGGATGACCACCTAACCACCCTAACACAACCCTCCAAATCGATTAAGCGTCTTGATCAGCTTAGGGATTACGGAGCAGCGATTATGGATTGCAAGACAGCGGTGGACATTCAGCCTTCCTGCGAGGAGGCTTGGGAGACTTTATCCAACTGTCTCGTAGCGCGTAAGGTGAGTACGAGCAAAGCATGCCTATGCCGTAAGGTAGATCCCCGCAGAATCTGCATGGGCTGACGTTGACGTGAGAGCTAGTAAATAGTTTAGGCAGAGGAAGGCGAGTATATCAAGCCAAACAGAGAGGCGTCTGAAGTAGGAGAGGAAGCACAGACAGCTCTCAAAGACTGGGACACTAATTCATCCTTCTTCATTATTGTCCTCAGGAATACCTGGAGGCGGTAGAAGCGCTGATGCAGGCGACGGAACTGTTCCCATCTAACCGAGGCCTCAAGGGTGAGCTCCAGCGAGTCATTGGCCTGTACTGCCACTACGTGGAGTGTACCTTTAAGGACCATAAAGCGAATCCTACATTGAGGCGGGCTAGCTCCTACCCTGGCGCCGCTGTACCTCCAACTCCTGCACCAATTGGTAGCTCTTTCTCCAAGTGCTGTCGGTCTTCTTCAAAAATTGAAGACCTCAGAGCGTCTAGCAGCCAGAGTCCTTCTGCAGGAGCTACAGAAGACAAATTTCCTGTCATAGATGTGGACCGAGGTAAGATGGCCGAATCTCTGTCAGCCGGAGAAGAAGGGGCATCGCTGAACGCAAACCTCTAGCCCAGACAGAGCTGCATGACAGCAAAAGGAAGCAGAAGGAATCTTTAAACTATTTCCGGCCCCAAAGAGTCCATGGAGAGCTCAATAGGGCGCCGCTTGATGCTAGCCTTGCACCTAGACCCGAGGCTATCCGTAAACCCGTGGATGCTAGCCTTGCACCTAGACCCAAGGCTATCCGTAAATCCGTGGAGGGACATCCATTGAAGAGCATGAGTGCAGGAAAGAGAAGAAGTGAGCTGGATGACCATACGACAGCGGACTTGCCAAAGAAGCGAGCTACAGCTTCTGCACTGAAGTTTACCACAGCAGCTCCACGCAAGGCCGCTTGATGATGAGGCTGCTCCAAGGGCGACGTTGCGGCGGACCACTTCCGCGCCAACGTGTGTGGAGATCTGACAAGGACAGGGACAAGCGACAATTGTGATGTTCGACGGGCATCGTTATTTAGCCCAAGCTAGACTGCGGGCTGGGCAGCGTTTGATGACCGATCAGCAGATGAAGACTCTAGTCTGATAGATTCTAGATCCTATTATGTGTAATTCTTTACATGTCGCATAAATGAAGCTTAGATTCCGAATATCATGTCAGAAGCCCACCATACAATCAACCTTCGTTGGCTTTCAGAAGCTCAGAAGCTCGCTTTCTAGAGAAAGTGGAGGAGTCCCGCCCCTTTCTCTGCTAAGTAATTCATAGAGTTGTGTCTCCCACATTACTTTCTATGGCCACGTGGACGCAATAAGCTTCATCTGCAAAGCTCTATCTGCGCTGGGGACACGCCGACAGTCTCTATGGGACCACTAAGAATGACTAGTGGACTCTATTGACAATTGGATCGGGTAGGGTGAGACTTTAGTTGCTGCACCTCTCCCTTGCAGGAGGTGATGAATGTCGACAGACTTTTATAGACCGCGCTAGATCGACTGCATTATGCAGGTAGCCACCAGGAGAGTGTTCCTGCTCACACAATGCCGCAGACTTCCTTTAAAGCGGATGCGGCCAGCTTGGGGGCGTGTTCCTAGTCTGTCGCAGCTTCGCTTTGCATCGAGCTCTCAAGACGAAGAACAGCCTGCTCCTCTCGCAGATCCTCGAAATTCTTCTACATCCCCCTCTCGCGCTGTTTCCGGCTCGTCTAAGCCAGCCAGTGCCCAGCAGAGTTTTCAGCAGCCAAATTCCCGGACCGTTGCGAGGGACAGTCCTAACAAGCAGGCAGTCTTCTCGTCACATACCGCACTTTCTGCTCAACTACGTCGCGGTAACGCAGACAAAGTCCTGGCTGCACTTCAGCCCTTGGAAGCCGATGGGCAAAGCCTATCGCCAGAGCTCTCAGCGCTACTTTCAGGTGCGTACGCTGCCACTGGTGAGCTGGAAAAGAGCAGACAATGGTTAGAACGATCGTTAGCATGCCCACCATCCGAGCTGGAGGATGCATTCCGACGATTGTGTGACATGCACATTGGCAAGAAGGATTTCCGCGGCTTGTACGCATTGCTGGATCGTAAGAGTGTGGCAAGCTTCATTACTGAGGAACTGCTACTCAAAGTTCTATACAATGCCGCCAAAGGAGCTCGGACTGTAAAGGACTTCTGCTTCAATGTGGACGTGGACGCTCTTTGGCGCAAATACTCGTTTGAGCCTCATGAAAAGATGTATTTTCCTCTCTTCTACCTCTACGTTCGTCTAGGACTGTTGGACAAAATCGTCGGGATCAAGAATAGACTGGCTCTGAAAGGCCTTTCTATGGGGACAAACTGCTGCTCCGCTATCATTATCGCCCTTTGTCAGCAAATGAAAGTTAAGGAAGCTGAGAAGTGGCTGGAATTCATGAAAAGGTCAGACATTGAGAGAGATGTGCGACTTTATGGTGCTCTTATCAGCGCCACATCGAGAGAGAAAAATTGGAAAAGGGCTGAGTATTGGTTCGAGAAGATGAAGGAAGATGGCTTTGAAGAGAGCGCCGCCTCCCTCGGCGTTATGGTCATCGCAGCGCGGAGGGCCAAACAGCTCACGAAGGCCGAAGAATATTTTGCCCGCATTCATGAGCTGGGTTTGAAGCCTGACAAAGAGGCGATCTCTGCTATGATTCACGCGCTTGTGGAGGCTAGACAGCTCGAGAGAGCGGTTAAACTTCTGGAGGAATCCGAGAGGGATGGGCTAGTCACCGACACTTGGCACTATAACACGATTGTTGCGGGTTGCGCCCGATGGGGTCTGATGGGACTTGCTCAACAACTGCTGGATAGAATGAGGCAGCAGGGGTAAGGCCACTCTCCTTTTGCTATACATGCGGCAGTCTGAACCTATAGGCCAATTTGAAATAGGCCCTCCATATAGCTCGTGCTCGATCTCCCTAAGACTCTCCATTCTTCTGTTTGTCTCCTTCGTTGTTTCTTCATGGACTCGCCCATCTATCTTCATTTCTCTGCCTGCTTCTTCCTCTTTCAAAATCGCTGCCGGATTTGCCATTTGGTCCTGCCCTCTACTCCGAGAATGTGGAGGTTTCCCAGCATTCCATTCCTGTCTCTTCGTTCTTCGTGAGAGCTGACCCTTTTTCCTGCCTGCAGAGTACGCACCGATGTTTCGACCTACACTCCTGTCATCAACTACTTTGCCAAGAGAGGAAAAATGGACGGCGCTCGTCAGGTTTACGACCAAATGCTGCTCAGCGACATTAGGCCAACCATTGCAACGATGCAGATACTGCTAGATGGCTTCTCTAAGGTCCTCGACCTGGATGGCATGAACTGGGCATTCAAGGAGATGTACAGGCAAGGGCTGGAGCCGGACAAGCTCCTTTACCTCTCGCTGGTCAGCTCCTTTATCCGGGTTGGCGCTTCTGAGTCCGCTGCCGAGATCCTGCGACATATGGAAAGCAGTTCTATAGACTGGGACGCCGAAAGCATCAGCCTAGTGATGAAGACCTGCGCAAGTCATACTCCTTCAGGATCTGACGTTATAGATTACCTAGTGAGGTACACGGAGAAGAACGGGATACCCCTTACCGAGCCTATGTATGTGGAGATTATCAGGAGCTATGTTGCCCAAAGAAGGTTGACACTGGCAAGGGAATACTTCGACCGGATGAGAGACGTCTTCCCAAAGATCCGGCTAGATGTAGTCAACGAGTTGGTAAAAGGCTATCGCCTGAAAGGGCAACTACGGGAGGCGGTGGAACTGATTGAGCTCCTGCTAAGTCAGGACAGGAGTCCCAACGCCGCCACCTTTTCATTGTTAGCAGGACATCCTTTTTTCGAGACAGCAACCAAAAAGGCCAAGCGCAACTATCTGGTGCAAAGTGTTCTTAGCAGGATGAAAGAGCATGAAATAGAAGTGTCTCCCATCATGGCAGAGGGCATAGTGGGGTGGTTATGCGCCGGTAACCAATGCAGTTTCGCCGCCAGTGTTTTGAAGTCGCTGTGTCAGGAACAGGGGCTCAAGCCAACGGCCCGAAGCTATGAAATGGTGGCCAAATGCTATGAGGAACTAGGACGGGTTTCTATGGGGAGAAAATTCCGTGACCAGATTACGAGTATGGACGATAAGGGCTGTGTAAACGGCGAGGCGAAGGGAGAGACGAAAGCGACTTCAGTCTCTAGTATTGACACTTAATCAATTAATGCTAACGTTGTATAAATAGTGGCGGGATGTAAGTGACCTGGACTTGCCACAAGAGCTAAGGAGGTATTGATCTGATTGGCACTGCAAAAGGCGGTACTGTTGAGCTCAGGTCATCTGTGAAGGTTTGATGGCCTTCTGTATCGTCTGGCGACACAACGGGCACTTCTTGCTGGTAGTTCCGATTCTGGTAAGACAAAGCTCACAGAGACAAAAGTGGCCACAAGGCACCAGAATCAGAGCTTTGGCTCTTTCCAAGCAGACCACGCAGTCTGGCTCCTCCGCATTGTTGTAGATCTTCACGGAGGCCGTGCTCTCCAGCTCAGATGCTTTACGCTTACGAGATCTGGTCACTGGGCCCCTACAAACCGCTTCATCCTCAGTTCTGTTCAACATGGCTCTGGTAGTTGCTTCCTCAACGATAGGTATTCCAAAGGCATGTCCTACTGGCATTCCCCTGTTCAGCTCCTCGTCAGCCGGCGCTTCATCCTCTATGGTGATTGGGTCACGCACCCTATAGAAATATGTTCCGCCACGGCTGGAGGATAATCTGACCGACTCGGGAGGTACGCTGAAGATACGGTCTTCACGTCTGATGGAGCGAGGAAATTGGCAATTGGCGTCGTGATAGTACCCTGCTGATATGATGCGAACACGAAGGCGGCCCTCTTCAGCGACACAACGCAGGTAAACGCGACCGCGCTCTTCAGTCTGTTCGTCTTCTTCCATGATAAAAGCAACTGATGAAAGCTGATGCACCGAGAGAAGTACTACTAGCCCGCAGGTAGAGACTATGAAGGGTACTCAGGCATAGCGGTCTGCTGATGTCCCATAGCTCTTGCTTTCCACCTATCTTACGGTCCCTACAAAACTTGGCTCACATCGGTGAGGTTTCTGGTATATCCTTTGGCCTTAATGCTCGGACGAAGGGGCGAAATCATGAACTGCGTCAGTCTACACTTCCTTTCAATAGTAAGAAACCTACATGCGTACTTTTGTCTTCTTGCACGACAAGGGCAGGCCAATACGACCTCTACCCTCGAGCCTTATTGCATGCTTTTCATTAATTCAAGCTCCACAGAAAGAGCGGACAACGCCAAGAACAGTCTTCCCATCATCTCATCACTTGCCCAATGCGCTAGGAAGCAATAGATCTGTGAGAAAGCCCAGATCTGCACTCGAAATCTTCCAGACCTTCAGATAATAGAACCTACAGTTTCAGAGCTCCCCCGCGAGTGGGATACATCTAGCACATGCTAAACAGACAGTCTACGGTACGCGTACCATGAGATCTCCGTATCATCTGTCATCTGGGAATACGGGACCATCAGAAAATCGCTAAAAATCTTAGGCTGATTTTGGCCCGTCGCAGACAAGCAGAACACTAGATTAACGCGACGATTAGAGGTAGCGACTCTTCCATGGTCATATTTGCTAACTCTCCTAAATTGGGCCATAACTATGGCCTTATGTAGAGCCTTTCTTTCGTTTACCTTCCAAAGAAAATGCGATAATCTTATGACCCAATCATAGGACGATGAAGTCGCGGCGCAGTTCACTGTATTCTAGATATGAATCACTATTGGTCCATTTTACCCATGCCATTGAAGTTTCTATTACGAATAGCTCTGCCAACCCTGTTCAGAAAGCTCTTAGGGTCGCCACAATTGATCAGAGAGCAACTTCAACAGTGGAGTGTTGAGCAACCAGAGAAGAGAAAGAGCTAGAAAGAGATAGGTTCGACAGCTTACATGATGGAAGTAAAGCCGGAGACAGAGTAAGAAGAGGTAGTGGAGCGGATGAGTTCCCCAAAGGGCAAGAACAGGAAACAGTTGAGGAAACATGAAGAGAGCAAGTTAGCGCCGCTCGACTCAACGCGAGCTGTGTCTCTGGTCCCTGGTTGAGTCGAGCAACGCTGACTTCACTTTTTGAAGGAAGAACTTCATGACTCTTTCGAACGCCTATCGCCAAGGCTGATGATTTGATTAGTGAGAGCAAGAAGTCTACCGGAGACCATAAGTCGTGAGTCTGGCGAATGAATCCGTTGAGCTAGAGATTGGTCATTTCTTCGTTACACATTTATGTTGTCCATGCTCCCGGAAGTGGCATCATAAGTTCTCTATGACATCAGCGCATGCCAACATGAAGCATAAGCAATAGGAGCTCGATATAGGGTACTGTTCCCGGATACTGCCTTCCAAAGAGTCTAATCTCTTGCGTGCCAAGAGCTGGTTGTTGTCGGCGTCAATCACTAGATCCAAGCTTCTGAAGAGTGTTCCTTTCTTTAGCCGTGGGGCATAGAGACGGAAAGAGTATGAAAGCAATGTGGTCAAGATTCACGCACACGCAGGTTCCCAAGGCTGGGAAGATGGACGTGGTCGCTGTCCAAACTACCCCACCACAAAGTTCTGTCGTAACTACCCCACCACAAAGTTCTGTCGTTATATACAGGAATAGCTTCGGATCCCTATTAGAGATGCCAGAGAAGGAGAAGAATGAGATAGAGGCCATAGAGACTGCCAAAAAGCTAGCCAGGCGCCGGGCAATTTTTACCATTGGAGTTTGTCTGATACTTGTCATTGTCATCGTGGTCATCGTTCTGCCCTTCATCGCGCTCAACAGAGTAAAAGGAGGAAAAGTTGCGTTTAGCTCTTTTGAGGTACTAAGCCAGACAGACAGAAGCCACTTCGTTATCCGAGCTACGGGAGCCTTTCGGACATCTGGACCAATCATGTTTGCAACTGGGCTTGTGTTATACGATAACCTGGAAGTAGTGCATGAGGATGCACTTCTGGCCACTGTATCCAACATAAGCCCGCTCAAATTGCACGGGAAAGACAGTGATGGTAACTATCTCTTCAGAGACGTACAGGCTTCGGTGCTGGTAAGAAGGGAAGAGTTACGGCGCCTCCAACTATACTATCTCCCAGGTTTTAGGGGTTCAGTCAACAGGATTAAAGCTCCTTGTAAACCTTGCCTTTGGAATGCCTCTGGTCTCCATTGAATATCAATTCCTGGCCTTCTTTGCTTCTGCAATTCGCTTTGCACTTAGCCCCCGTCTTCTTGACACAGGTGGAAAGTGAGAAAGAACTTCTGAAGCTCGCCGAATCGGCCATAAACGGCACCAATGATAAGCCTCTAATAGTTCACTTTAGCGGACAAGCAGATGTGAAAGCAATCATTAGCTTTAACGGCATTGCGGTGGACAACGAACTCCCAGTCGACAGCTCGTCTCCGGCTGTAATGGGTAAGTGCCGCTTTTCTCGTAGGTGCCGCTCCTTCTCGAGCTTTATTATGGACTGATACGCCTGCCCCTTTTCACTCCCTTTCTTCAGACCTGATGAGTAAGGTGATAACCATGGGAAAGAGCAACCTGCCTCCTGAGTCAGGACCAACTCTACCTATAGCGGATAGCGACCATGGAGAGAGCAAAAACTCATCAGAAGTTATGGACCCTGCTGAGCTTCCTGAAGGTCGTAACTACAGTGTCTCTCTCTCTATGGCTTCATTCCCAAGTAGAGACCTAAGGATCGTCTCCGGCTGTCGTGGAGATGTGCAAAACGGTAATGGGCTGATGTATCTAGTCCTTCAAGAGAGGTGTAATGGCGCCAAAGCATCTTCTCGTGCGCGATTGAAGACGTTCTCCGCGAGTGCAAGTATCAAGCTACCCGGAGAAGGCATGGATGCCACTGGCGTGGTAACAGCCTTCTATTCTACATCTGTCTACCCTGGGGTGAAGCCGACGGAGCCCCAAGATGAGATAGACTTCGAGTTTAGAGGATTCAACAGCTCCTCAGTCCAGACTAACTACTTTGTTAGGGGCCTCGGCAATCATGAAAGGCAGCATGATCTTGGTTTCGATGGGAGAGCAGACTTTCACACATATTCTATAGAGAATAACGGTCAGCGGATCCAGTGGTTCGTGGATGGCAAGCTTATACGCTCGGAAGAAGAGAGACTGACTCATTCCCAGTACATTTCCTACTCGATCTGGGATGGTGGCAGTGTAAGTGCCTCCACTACGAAGTGGGCAGGAGGAAATGTAAACTATAAACAGCGGGGCGAGTTCAGCATGATACTCAGCGCTGCATCAATCGCCGGAACTACCGGCTAGACATTACTAGCAACCCTTCAAGAGGAGCGTGGATTATGACCAACTGGTTGTGAAAAGAAGACTTACACGGTGTCACCTTTAGGAGATGCCTTTCATCCGAACCAACGTCGGCATCAACACTCACCTATGTCTTGCAAAAATTGCTTCATTACACTTTTGTCTCTACATGTAGAAGCTCTTTGAAGACATCATAGGCAGTCAGACTGATCCCTATGGCTATCGGGCCCTTGATCCAGTTCATGCTAAGGCCTTTGAAGAGGCCACGGCGGAAACCTTCTTCTTCTATCACTACCTTGGCAGTCTTTATCATCCCCATGTATTCTGCAGCGACAGCCGGTTCGCCCATGCCAGGCTTTCTAACGCTGTGGGTCACATAACCAGCAGTCTGCTGCCGCCGCCGAATAACGTCCAATGGATAGGTGACAGATTGAGACACCAAACCAGAAATACCTCCACAGATAAGCTTCGCTATGGTTGGCAGCTTGAGGTAATGTAAAGAATCCTTATCGCCCTCCTTCGCAGAGTTGGCGGGAGGGAAGATAGCTTGACTGACAATTACATACTGCGAAAGTCCAGATCAAAGGAAGGTAGAGTTTTGTAAGGAGCGATCTATAAGTACACCCCCGGAGAGAAGATGGAATGGTATCTATGACGACCACAGAGATGCGATGAAGAGATAGAAGTAGCGGTGACGGAGATGAACCTGAGGGAGACCAACCACAACGCCAAGAAAGCTGTGTATCTGAAGCGACAGAGCAAAAGGGTCTCAAGTGCCTACCTCCTTTTTAAGAAACTCATTAAGCGCAAAAGCAATACCTCCATAGAGGAAGACCCCGAGTACCGAGGGACCCATTCCTCGGAAAAGCGAGTTAAAGCCCTAGGTGACGGGTGGGCGTAAGCCTAAATTCTGTGTAGTGGAAGACTGTCGAAATAAACATACATCTTTCTCGATCATGTCCAGCGCAGAGCGGTAAAGAGATGTCTTTCTACCCGCCATTACAGCCAGCCTAGCCCTCATGACGTCCAAAGGATATGTGCAAGAGACAGAGAGCACGCCCGCAAGGCCGCCAGCCAGAACCCTTGGTGAGCATATTCCAGATAAGGTGACAGAGGAAAACGGTAAGATAACTTTAGAGGTGGGGCTGGAGCCACATGATGCACTACCTCTGCACGTTCGTAAGTTCGTCCGGTCGTGAAGAGTGCCGATTGTATTCGAATAGTAGCCTTTTGAACTGATCATAACTGGCGTGCTGAATGCCGGCATAAGGGAGAATTCTATAGATGGCAAGACGGCAGAGGATTGTGCGGAAGAAGTTGAGAGGCAAGAGAAGCATTAGTCGCTAGGTGACCTTATACCTGTTGACGACCAGAGGGAAGGAAAGTGCCGCATTACCTAAGGACTGTTGGCAAATTCCCCCTCCATAAGGCTGTGACCCCATCACGTTGTACAATCGAACGCCCAATGATGAAAGCCTTCTTCAGAGAAAAGCGCTCTTTGGAAACCTTGGGAAAAACAAAAGAAGTTCAGTTGCAGTCTATCTTGCATGGTATCCGCACTTTCTATTGCTATCTTCATGTGCAACCATCTACCGCCCTATGTCTCACGTACAGTCCATTTACCACCTACGGGCACATTTACCTGGAATAGAATTTTCACGCGATCAAACGGGGCCACAGACGTCTTCGCGACCGCACCCGCCAAGCCGCCAGCGATAAGAGATTTGGAAATGATAAGGAGATCTGGAGACTTGTTCACACTCTAAACACATCAAATTAGCGTCTTCCCACAGTGAAACCAGGGTCGAGCAGGACGAAGGCAAAGATGAGAGAATACAAGGTGAATCCGATAGTCAGAACACTTATGCAGAGCCACCTAAGGAACATAATAAATCAGAAGAGCAAACACGCCACATATACGCAGCACAGCCTCAGGCGGAAACAAGAGCGATAGGACGGAACGAACGCTCGTGGCGCTGACATAGTAGCTTCTATGACCTGCCGCGTGTGAAGTACCCGACTCTCCTCTACGTCAATGTGCTGCTCATTCAGCCAAGCCAGATAAACACTCTCTAGGGCCCTTGGTGCCACATCTCTAATAGCGAGAAGGAGGCTACAAAATTGTTCAAAGCTCAAGGGAGGATTTGGCTCGTGCATTAGGTGCTTGGCCTTCATATTATCCCATTGCTGATCTGTCAGTTGAGATGTACCCTCAGCTTGGTTGTTGAAAAAGCTCTGTACATCTGAGAACTTGACAGTGCCGTCATACTCAGCCAATAAATCGTCATAGAACTCTCTCATAATATTCTCAACCTAGAGGAGATTTGGGGAGGGCAAGCGCGTTATTAGTCTACCGACGTACATCAATTGCGTGCGAAAACAACAAAAGCTGGGAGAGCAAGGGCAATCAGTCATCATAGTCTCACCTCTTTGGTCATTTGGAACTGAGGGTTATAACGGTATCGTTCGTCGTATGTGCCATCGGGTGAGGGGACTCTGATGGCGCTAGCACCTTCAGCCGCTGCCGTCCTGGCACGCTTTGACGCTGAGGCAAGGGCTGTTTTAGCGCCAACCTCTGATCGGGAACTGCTTTCTGTATTCGGGATGGCCATAGATCCTATAGAATGGCCGATGCAGAAGGGTTTGTGCTCAGAGTCGCCTTTTGGACTGATCACTTCCTGCGAGATCGATAAGGCATTCTAGTACCAGAAACTCAAGTCTCTGTAATGCTTATAAGAACGTCCAGAATGCTGGAGTGGCCTCACAGCTAAACTCTATCTCAGGCTATCCTTAAAACCGGCACAATTTCAGCCACCTTCTCAGACATGGCAGGTTTAGGCAACCATAGGATCAGCAGGAGCAACGTTTCAAAGAGCCTGTTCTACTGGACTGTCCTCACTCCTGAGCTCTGACTCCTTTAATTACCACGAGTGGACTCAAAGAGAAGGAGAGTCTCTTTGGGGTCCCAGGTCTCGGTCCTATCGGCAACTGCTGAAGGTCTGGGGATGTGAATGATGTGGTCGAGACATCGAGCCTGGAGAGCAGATGACGAGAGTTTGTTGAGACGCGAAGAAGGAAACTTGGACGTCAAAAAAACTCCCATCCCAGTACAACCTTCCCCTATCTCTGAAAGATATTGAAATCTTTCATTCTGAAGACTCTGATTGAAACTATGAAAGGATTGTACCGTCTTTTAATTCCGCCGAGCGTTGAACGTTGTCAATGCTCGTTAATTTCATTTCAGCTTTTTTTGCCCACGATAACTTTGTGCATAGACTGTAAGAGGTAGATCTAAGTAAGGCCTTCTTTAGTTGAACAGCAGCAGCAGAGAAGCTAGGCAAAGCCAGCGATGTTGGCCTTTGCATCATCGCAGCTGGACGGCTTTTCAAAGAGAGCTTTACCATAACATCATCTCTGTCCAGTCGGATTAGCAGGTACTCCTTCATCTCTCTAGAGTATATCAGAGTACTCGTCTTTGAAAGCTATTGGCATTTGCATACTGACTCGATGATTAGAGAAGAAAACATGCTTCGTATTAATAAAGCTTGAGGCGCATCATTTGGGGTGTTGAGGTCTCCATGCATTGGACCTCGTGGTGTTCTTCTTCTTATTTGTTTGAACATCTTCCCCAGCCTGCTTCCTGGACCGAGATAGTGGTTTGCCTGCCTCTCCTGAGACTACCGCAAGCCTTTAGAGAAGGAGGATGAGAAAGCACATGCCCGGTAATCGCCTCGAGATCAACATAAAATCGTACAGCAGAAAGAGGGGAGCAAATGCGTTGTTGTCGGGATCTGAAGGACACCTCTAAGAAGAAGGACTTCTTAGCTCAACGGTCACGGCAAGGTGATGTCGCTCTAGTAGGTCATAGCCATTCCATTGGTCTAGTGTTAGAAGAAGACAACGTAACACTCGTTTCTATAACATGCTTGACGTCATAAAAGTGTGTATGATAGGAAATAGATTATGTTAAGCCTCGAACCTGTTGCCTGGTAGCGCATAACGAAGTGCCTAGGCGTACCAAGTCTGGATCAATGAAGCCACGCCTGACAAACCTCATCCCCACTTCACCGCTCGCTTAGCTCTGTCGAGACCCAGACTTTTGACAAACGTAAATGTAGTGTACGCTATTGGCGTCTTTCGCATCAGGAACTGCTGCTGGGTTAACTGCAGGCTTCGGAACCGTTAGTGTGGTTACTGTCCAACCGTACTCATCATTCTCCAGGTGGTTCAAGCGTGTGTCTGGAACTCCGTAGGATACGACAAAGAAGACACCACCTGGCTTCAGTACCCGGGATACTTCCTGACACATCTTTGACACATTCGCAGTAGAATTTTCGCCGCATAGGATGGAGTCCATTGTGCCCTGTCCGAGGTCTAGGATTCAGCATGCGTTGAAGTGTCGCAGATTCAACAAAACTGAGCTTACCTTGTCTACAACCGCATCAAATGACTCGTCCGGAAACTCTAACTGACATACATTCATGACCTGCCAGATAAGACCTTGCTTATCTTTCAGCTTCTCTACCATGGCATCGATAACAGTTTTCGAGATGTCAATGTTGGTAATCCTCTTGTAGCCTGTCGCCCAAAGCAGGTCATAGCGCATTAGTGCACGTTCCGGTGAAGTTAGCCCGAAACCTTTTAACCGTACCATCATCCCACATATCTTCACTGAGACCTGTTGGGCAAGAGCTCCCCGTCAGTCAAGAGTCTCAGTCATTGCGGCGGGGAGAACAGGGTTGCTTACGTGAGTTTCCGCATCCAGACATAAGGATGGCGTCTTCCTTTTTGATATGCTGGCCGACGATGTCCTTTAGCCCAGAGTACCGCTGGTACCAGTCGAAAGGTTCAGGGTCGCTACGATACGAATGGGTTAGGGTGTTGTCAATAGAACAGTATGGGGTTAGAGGTGGGGTTAGAGGCTTACTTGGTATATCTCTCATCCCAATAGGTAGCTTTCCCGTACTGTGCCATGGCAGCTAATCTAAACGTAACTCAGGATGGCGGTACTAGATCGGGTGCGGGTGGCCAGGTGGCTAACAGTGGCACAGATGATGGTCTAAAGGTGCCACAGATGATGGTCTCCGTGGAGTCTGTCGCTATGGAATGATAGACTTCCAAGGTACGAGGTAGCGGCGAGTGTCGGCGCACTTGATGAACAAACCCAGTCTCAATTATTGCGAAAGAGGCGCGCAAAACAATGCCACATACCCCAACCTCCACAACCAGGTAGGGGTGACTCGTGCCGAGGTTGAGTACCAACATGAGGACACTGTAAGAAGCGCCTCACCCCAGGGAAAGAGTTGACCCCCAATTGCTGTTTTGAGATGTTTTCCTATTATTGACAGTGCGGTAGACTGTTTACTGTTTACACAGTGATTTGATGGGGCAAAGAGGAGTGTGGAAGAGTCACCGAAACATTGCCGAAACAGCAAGAAAGCTCGATAAAGATTACTGCAGTAATAATAACAGAGCCTCTCCAAACCCTAACCATAAACTCTACAGATCTGTTATAGTACTAGTATCGGCTGCTCTCTGTCTGGCGGATGCAAAATGAGAGAGACTCTCTACCCTCTGTTCGGAGAGACAAGAAGCTTCATGGCAGCCTTTCTGGTCCTTGGTTTCCTCCTACTACGGTAGTTCCGTAAGTTCCAAGAGCTGTTCCAAGGTGGCTAGGCGCATGTGGCAGGCATCGCGCAGTGCTCTGCAGCAAGCGCTGCAAGTGAATAGGATGTACTAGTAAACCCCACCAAGTGAAGTCTGAACGGGATACTTTCGGTCATCATCTACTTAGAGATGCAGCTCAGCTCAACAAAGGCGCAGTCTGTACTTGAGTGGCTTAAGTTTGCATTCCCTTTTTGGCGCGGTCTATTTATTGGTGCTTAGACCTTGTGAATGTTGAGGGTCATAAGTTGAATGCTTCTAGTGAGCTTAGATTTTGGGCCCCCGCTTGGCTTGAATGGCTTTCTGGATTCGTCCCCCTCGCTCTCTTCATCCTCAGCCGTCGGCGGCTGTTTCTCAGGTCCTTCCGGTGGCATCTCAGCCGGAAATGTGCTAAAGAAGCTACCAATGGAGTGGTCAGTTCCCAGAATTCCTGCAGTCAAAACATGACGTTCTGGCTTACCCTCTGCTAGCTCCACCTGGTTTAAATGGCTTTGCGTCTGTCTTACTGCTATTGTCCTCCTTATCATTATTGGGCTGTTTCGCTTCTTCGATCAATGAAGACTTGGGTGACCCTACTGGTGCTGTCTCGGGTCTTTTCTCGAGAGACGCGACTCTGCCACCACCCGGTCTGAAAGGTTTTCTCTCACCGACAAGCTCATGATGCCGTCGTCGCTCCTCCTGTGATGAGGTCTGGTCGTTAGATGCATATAAAAGAGATCAGAGATTTGAAGATGTGAATGACCTTTTGACGTTCAAGGTTAGCCTCAAATGGCCCCGCGTTATACTCGTACGGTTTCCCAAGGGTTGTACCGGTATATCCAAAGCCGCCCTTTTTCAGTGGAGCTGTAACAATGTTCTTCTTCTCCAAAGGATCAGTAATTTTCTGTAAGCGACCACGAGGTTTGTACATTCCGTCTTCCACGTGCTCATATGGCGTCTTTTGAAAGCTTCCGGCATAGTCGCCAGGAGTCGCACTAACGTGATGACGGATACGTCGTCAGAAAAATTAGAAATGCTAGTCCTTTTACGCGGCCAGCATCTTACCTTGTTCTAGCCGGACTGGAGTATCTAAAGCCATTCGACGTGAGAAACTTATTGCGTCCCTCTAACCTATATTGAGCCTCGGCCTTGTTCATATCTAAGTAGGAACCCTAAGATGCCGACATCAGATAAGCGATTGACCACATAACTAGAGACATTGATAAATCCACCTTAAGCGCTATAAACTGGCGTGAGCTCGATCCCCAGTTATCACCAGTTTGCCCTGTCTTGGGAACCGTCGTAACCACATTCTTGAGTCCTGGCTTATGAATCTCAGATCCTTGATTGGGATCCTTGTACTCATCGCCAACGCCAAGGTAGGCCGGTTGGCTGAATGAACCGTCTAAGGTTGACATGTTGGCACTTCAAGGCAATAGATGCGACCCCAAGTGTTGCAGTTTAGCGCTCAACTACCCCTGCTGCTCTATATCCACATTTTGACAGAAAGTGAGCCAAGTCACACCTCGTAATATGCACGTAACGTAGAAGCCAAGGACGATAGAGCCTGCCTGCTAACTTAGAAATACCTTACTTCAGACTGTTAGGCGCGACCATTCTTCCACGTCAATCAGTCCCAGAAACCCGAAAAATCTCTCTTGTTGGTCCCTTGTACAGAGCCAGCCATGTCAGACGAGAGCTTGTAAGGCTGATGCTAGCGCAGACCCATGTTACATCTGTGTGCAATAGTCCAGGCTCTAGCAACCTCTTCAGCCCCATCATCGAACCCCACTATGCTACACATCCGCAGCCCCCATCCCCCTCAGACGTCCCAGTGTGTCTCACAAGTTGTCTCACAGCTGTTTTTTGCAGCGGCGGGGGCTCTGTTAAGTTGGCTAGCTATACTCACCAGCCACCAATTAGTGCTTGGACATGCAAGCTGTCAAAGCAGCGCTGTTCCATAGAACTACTACCTCATTACTAGGTCACCCAGCTGTCAGCCTTAGACTCAAGAAGATGCTGTAGAACTGTACAGGTGCATTAGGAGAGGCCTACAAGTACAGTATTGCTGCTTCCCAAACCAAAGAGGAGGACAGGACACAGCAATCTCCGCATGGTGAGATGTAACCTCCGGAGGCTCGATAACTGAATCAGGACTTTAATGAAACCATTGTAAAGGTTATCACACACTCACAAACACACCAGAGAGCTCCCCCGGGAACGTTCCAGCCGCTACGTACAAGTACAACTCTTTGTCGCTACACAGGTTCTACAGCTGTACCAATAATTGTAGAACTACAGCACGAAAGAGCACATTGGAGTTCTGAAAGAGGGCATCATCTCACCCTCCACCCTCGGCCCCTGCACCCTGGGCTGCCAAGAGACCAGCACCTGGCCATGCTCTCTCCGGTCTCCGGTCACACAGGCAGGATCGAAAGCAAGCGTAGTACGGAGAAGGAATTTGACACTCATCAGTGAACTATTTACCTCCACTTATCAGTCATCGTCCGCCATACAGGTGCCGACCTCTCCATCCTTCCATCGAACTCCGCGTTCGATCGAACTCCACGGTCTCGTAAGGCACGGCGTGAGGACGAATAAGATATGAGCTCTTTTACTGTTCGAAAGTCAAAGATCTCCTTGATGACACTACACTTAGCGAGTAGGAGACGGCCATGCTACCGCCACGCAGCTCAATCACATCTGATAGCTAGGCAAGCTAACAGCTCGTCTTCACTTCTAGTCCCACAACACAGCTACTAAATAGAGTCGTAGAGCACTAGATTCATCAAGAGAAGGTGACATCGTCACGACCCTGTGTGTCTACGTAATTAGGCCACCGCGAAGGTCATCACCAACGCCGGTCTAGGTTGGCATCTACGGGATCAATTTTTCTTACAACGAAGGAAAAAGCTGTCATCATGCGAGCATTTGCACGAGATCGATTTGAAACATTGTTAACATGGTCTCCAGCTCTCATTATGGAGGCTGCATGCTATACAATCGTGGTTCACTTCATAGCATTTGGTCTCTTTTTCCGGAAGGTCGACCAAGCATCCCTGGCTTACGCGAAAGAACAAAATTCGTCTGCAGCAGTGAAGGATTATTCCGCAGTGCCATTTGATAGTCGGTTTGGTGGATACACCGCTTAAATAAATAAAGGCAAGCACATAGGTGGAGGGTAAAACGTGTGCTGCGTGTGCCGCATCGTGCGTCACAGGCCCTTCAATGAATGCCTCTTGTTGGACTGAAAGAGCTTTCAAATCCAGAGACCTCCAGTCCCGGCTGAGAGGAGAACGTAGTAGCACTCAACCCAGTAGTACGGCACGGCAGATATTTGATACATGAGGTTGAGGCGCGGCGGTCCGCTTTCTTACATGATACTGGAGAGGAACAGAAGGTGGATGACACAAGACTGTGAGACGCAACCTTAGGCCAAGATGGTGGTAGGTGCGTCGGTTAGAAAGTTGCTGCGGGCAAACATCCTAGCCGTCTCTCCTTCCCTTTGGTCTCTGGTCGTTGTCAGTTTGCGTGAAGGCACTAATTTTGCAGAGAGAAGCCCTGGGGAGGCCAATGAAAAAATCAAAAAAAAGAAAAGCAAGACAAACATCACACGTGATCCACCGTGTAAGTAATGAGTGCACCCACCAACTAGGTCACCTAGCTAAGCACGACCTTTATAGCTGACTAAAGATCACGTACTTGCTGAGGTGTTGGACTTAGAACGGCTGCAGCTTATGGTAGCGCGCCCACTGATGGGTGTTACCTTAACTGTACTCATTAGAATCCGTAGTATTGCTTCAATTCATATGAAGCTTACTGTGCCATCAATTCTCAAATCATCCGTTAGGCCTAAGTTGGTTCTTGGCACTCAAGCTTATTTGTACCGTTGAGACTTAAGCAGCTTCAGTGAGGTCGCAATGCTTACACAGTCCCCTGGTAGCTGCTGAGGCCTCATCAGATGGAACAAAGTGGTGCTCTTCTACTTATGTGGTTATAAAATGCTGAAGATTATTTTTGCAGCTTCCAAACAAACCGTAGGATTCTATACCGCCGTAGCTCTCCCTTCGAGGCGTATGAGCCAAGACTAGCAATCGACTGCAGGAGGCAGGAGCACTAGCTACTCAGCGAACTTGCCTGTATCTACTTTGGACTTTCCCATAGGTGGCACGTAGCGAGGATGCCGACCTACCAGTTCATATACCCACTGCATGTCCTCAGTCTGGTTGTGAATCAACGTCAGCTTTCACGACAAACATAGGAATATTACTTCGATTGACACCCTACCGTGATCAGGAGCTTCGCCACGCTGGGTTTGCCATACTCTGACGGGGTGAATGTTGCTATAAACGTTGTTCCTTCTGTCCCATGAGGCTTCAAGGATCCCTTCGTGGGATAGATTGTAAAATCCAACGATGACGACGTAGTGAACTCAGCTGTGAAGCTCGCTTCCTCGGCAGAATAGTTGCAGAGCTTAAAGGAGACACTGGACATAGATCCCATGGCGGCCTCGAACGTAATGGTGTCATCGGGTTGAGCCTCAAGAGCCTCTAACCGCAGTCCATATCTCCAGCGGCCGCCAGATTTTTTCTGTAGTATCAGCTGTATGGTGCTCTGAAAAGGTTTAAGTGGCTGGAAGAGAAGCTAAATGGGAGGTCGGACGTCAGTGCCTTGAAACTGATACCATAACAGCTAATAGTGGCTCACCTCGTACTGCAGTGGAGTCTCTATCTTAATAAGACCCTCCTGAAGCGGACGCACTGACAGTGATCTGCTCACGAGGCTCTCCACTTCCTCAGGAATCACAAGAAGAGCCTCGAACTCTTCTTCACCCGTCGCGGAAATAGCCTTTATTCCAGCTGGCACTATAGTGACAACCTGCCATGGGAAACAAAAGCAAGTTTTAGGGTACGGAGAAAGCGGATTTTCGGAAGCTCTTGTTTTCAACCTCTCGAACAACCCCACGAGCAAGACACTTCAGCTTCCATGCCTCATCAACAATGGGTGCTTCGGCAATGCCCTATATAAAGGCAAAGAGAGAGACCCCACGCAAAAGAGACGCGTTTAGGTTTTAGTCACAAAGTTGAGGAGCAGTGCCAAAGGTTCTCACTTTGATAGGGTAGGTCCACCGAAGGTTCTTCGGTCCGCAAATCTCAAGAACGGCGTCGATCTGCCCTATTTCAAGAGGGGAGAACAGCAAAGGTACTTGGAGAACTCCGAATGGGCCGAGATCCGCCTCGGTATCTCTTGCGAGCAAAGAAATCTGTGGTGACCTGTCTATCGAGATCAGCTGGGAGAAGAGAAGAATAAGAATAAGCAAAGGGGCACGTCAGTGGCCTGCCCGCAGAAGGACATAACCGTCACAGCGGAACGCATACCTCAAGTTTCAAGGAAACTCTCAATCGCGTGGCAAAGGGATTAATAAAAGTGATATTCTCCGTCACCGAGGACCCGGCCCTTGTGCTAATGGTCACTACATCCATCTCTCCAGGGATGCCTCCGGTTCCGGTGCACTTGAACACCCATTCTCCTATCGAAGGGTGAGAGAAAGTGACGTCTGTTTCTTCCACCTCCGTTAATGATGATGGCGTGTAGCGAAGGTGAACGGTGGTGGAGCTGTAAGGCTTAAGTCGGATCTGAGGGTTGATGACACTGTAGTTTCTCTTGTTGCTAGGAAAACGAGTACAGCCAGTACCATGAGCATATGAGTATCGGCAATCACGCCCCATCCCATTTCGAGGCAATTACCTGATACTTGGAGTTAGCAGCACGTCCTCTCCTGAGGGGTTTTCAATGATAATCTGTTGTGTGCAATTACGTCCAACTGGGCAACTCATCGGGGCCAATAGGACTGGTTCTGGCTTTTCTGCCTGTAATATCATCTTGTACCAGAATTCTCCCACTTTGTCATTTCGAAAGAAGATGCTACCAGTGAACGACCCCGGAAGCAATGGCGAATAGATCAACTGTCGTACAGGGGAAGACCTAAAGTTAGCGCACGCACAAGAGTAAGAAAAGCAAAAATAGGTGAAGACCTCATAGATTCCTGTCGAAGATCCTCCTGCGTGTGTTTGGGCTGGTTCTAATGTAAAAGAGGTTTCTCCCATTAGACCGGCTCCGTTAAGCTCCACTGTGAAGTTTAGGGGCAGATCTGTCGGATTCTCCAGGGTGATTGCTGCAACGACTGCCTTACGGCAGATGGCACTAATGCTAATGGTGCTCTCAGGTTCTGGCGCGGAAGCATCGATTTCTAAAGTGTACCAGATGTACTCCCCTGCACAAATAGAAAAGATACGGGTCTTAAAACCGTCCACACAGAGGGAGGAGCAGTCACAGCCTGTCTAGATACGTACCTGTCTGGGTGTCTCTGAAGGTGATACTACCACTATAGGTACCGGTGAATGGGGGTGAAATTGTAAGTACGTAGAAGGTAGATGCCTCACTAGATCTGAGCGACACCGAACTCTGGCCAGCCACATGTGGTAGATCCGATTCCACTGTGAACTGGCAGTCAGTGCGACGGTAGTTTCTCAATAAGAACTTCTCAGTCAGACTTTGACGGGCCTTGCAGGAGACCTCAATATGATCTTCAGCCTACAGCGTACAGCAGGAGAACCTTAATGCTTGAGCGATAAGATGAATATGAGAACTGTTCGTCGGGTAGTGCTACAAAGCTCCGATGACGCCGACTAACCAGCACTCAGCCGCCAAACCAAACTTTCACATTGTCTGGAATCTAGCCTTACCAGGGGCTCCTCTCCAACCGCTTGAAGGTCATATTGGAAGACATCTGCCGTCTGCGGATTGGTAAGGAGCAGTTTTCCATTGAGAGAGCACACCCACATGGGCCGGAAGGTAAGTGGATACAGAGCAGTGCCTCCGGCAGGAACGACGAATTCCCGTGGACCCGAGAAAGCACTATGTTGGACAGGTTTACGAGAGCTGACATTAGCTTAACTGTGGCTCTGGATTTGATCATAAGACGGGGAAGTCTCTCTTCATCATTTTCAGTATCACCGTGCATTCCCCTTAAGTTCTATCATGGTTGCAATCCGTCCCTATCAATCTTAGGAGTTTGCTCGGACCGGCTTACCTTGCGGCGGGCCCCGTGATTTCTGCCGAGAGTGTCCAGTCCGTACTGCCACCATTAGTGATTGGAATCTCTTGGAGGATGGACTGTCTTGCAGGAGTGCATAAAGCAACAGTTGTGGATAGTGCTGGAGCCGTCGCTACGCCTTCTACGTCATAGACTCGGCAGTCCGACGGGTCATCCAGACAGTGCAGCGAGATGCGGCAAGGGTAGGACCCGGCGGCCTTGGGATAAAAAAGAAGGGATGCCGTGTTGCCAGCGGGAAGAAGCCTGCGCCGTCGAAGGAGCGGAGGTGGCACATAAGGTGCAGTGAGGAGAAGGTTCGGAATACGAGTGAATTTGTTGAGAAGCTAGGGATATCCACTTATTAGAAGCACTCTCTACTTACTCTTCCGTCTTTCCTCCTGCTCCGTTAGGCTTGACGATCTGCAGTTTGGTGGTCGTCTGAGATTTCCCCTTTCCTTTTCCATGGCTGTTCGTGTTGGTTAGGACCACGCGATCTGATGCCATGGCGAAATAAGGTGAAGAGACTTCAGCCTTAAATGTTTTGGTCCCAACAGAGGATTGCTTCTCGGGCAGGTCCGACTCCGGTGGGCCCTCATCCATCAGCTGTCACCACCAAGCGTCAAACGGGCAGAGAGAAAAACGACAGGACATGGCGGTATGTGGATGTAAGGTGGGTAAGTAGGTATAAAATGTTCCCACAAAAGAAGGTGGTCTCAACCTTTAACAAGTCTCTAGCTTTGGCCTTTGCTGCTCCCTGCAGTCTTTCAAGAGCTTGCTGCTGTGCCTTGAAGAGCTGCGCATTCTTCCAAGGGAGATACACTAGCATCGAGACCTACGGCGAGAACACCTTAAGTTAGTGGGAGTTGATGCGGATATATGATGGGCCGAACAATAGCTAGCAAACCTGAACAATAAAGGGCAAAGGGAGAGGAAGCAGAGGGTCGTTGGAAACAACAGAGAGCAAGCACAGGAAGCGACAGGAAAAGAGAGGTCACATGGAGTGATAAAGTATATGGCCACCTGAGGGTTTAGCTCGGTTTCGAACGATACTTTATCCAACGGCTTCGGAGGCAGGGCTGTTGCCGCGAGTTCGTAAAGAAACTCTCCAATATTCTGGTCCAAGAAAACGATTTGACAGCGGTACTCTCCTGGATAAAGCGGTAGAAACTCTACAACCAGTTTGGAGAGGTTCTGAGTAGTAGTCTGCACCTCACCTCCCGGCTAGAGAAAAATGAGTTCGCAAGTTAGACCAGAAGTCACGACATCTTCAATTACGTAAGAAGCAAAGTATGATAAAGCACTTAAGAGTCAAGATATAGGGCGTGCCCGCATGATTTTCGACGTACTCATCGGCGAGAAAGTCATGAGGAAAGCTGTGAAGGCAAAATCGGACTGAAAGAGATTGCAGTTTACTGACCCCGTGGTTTCCCTTATATCGGAGCTTTAGGGTAGTTGTCTTTGTATAGAAAGGCTTCAAATTTGCTTCTTCGCTGTCCTTATAGATTTTCTTTCCTTGTCCTGCCAGGACTTGGCCTTTGATCTTTCCATAGCTGGCCCTTCTAGCGCCGGCGGACGATCCTCTTCCTACTTCTTTCTCTCCTTTCCCGCTTGACGAAGGACCTGCCAAAAACTCCTGATTGAGACTGACAGAGACCACGGCGTCACATGGAAATGGATTAGCGACTTCTATCTCCTGCGATAGCACCTCATAGCAGGGAGTAGAAATGGTTATGGTGCGAAGAGCCGAACGAGAGTGAATGGACGAGCGCAGGTTGAAGACTAGCACTGGGGCGTTGCTCCACCCGCTGCCTCTACCACTAGATATCGTTGAAGAAGCATCGACAGCACGGGAAGATGATGCACCATCTTTCTCGTCTCCCCGTGGTTTTAGAGGATTAAACGTCAGCCGCGCCTCGACTGGGGAGGAGAAGCGTGCATTAAGCTCTACGTCGTATTGCGCAGTCTTTCCGGCGGGGATGGTGAGCTGCTGTTGTGTGATGTGGAAGTCACTCGAGCCTTCAAGGTAAACGTCATAATGAACTGTGGAAAGGTAGATTGAATGGAGGGTGAGCGACTAACGCAGAGGGAAAGGCCAGGGGATCTCCTAAACAAAGTGGTCCTAAGGTAGAATTAAGGAAGCACAAGACTAGAGGCGCAAATAGACAAGATGACAGACAGCAGCTGGAGACGCCACTGGCTGTAAGGAGAGCCCAGAGTTCGAATTCAAGATCGTCCTTCGCCCTCAACCCCCAATGCCCTAGGACCATTAGTCAGCCCATGAAGACAATGAAGATGCGACAAAGAATAGGTATGCGTCAGCAAGGAAGATGCTAACCTTCGTGCGTACTGGAGGGATTCCTCAATTCGATAGTCTTACGAATTGGGATGCCCAGCACTCCAACGAAGTCGACTTGAGCTTTTGGCACGTACTACGGGTTAGATATCAGTACAGTGTTCATAGTTCCTTACATAACATATGACCAATTATGAAAAGAATTGCAAGACTAACTGTGAGGGAAGGACGGAGCAAAGACAAGGAAATGAGACCTGTCCAAGCAGAAGTGTTATTGGCAACACCAGAAAAACAAGTGCGAGAATGTTACCTGTGGGAGGGTGAGGAAGAGAAAGGTCAGCAGGAGCACTCCTTCCCTCGCCGTCAAGCCTATTATCTGCTCTGCAGTCGGCACAAAGTTCATCCGAAGATGATTCATTGAGTCCACTACTTGTTGAGCGTTCTTCCTCCTCCCCTCGACATCCTTTGGCGTAGGATCGAAACCAGCTAATGGCATGTTCAACTTTGAAAGCCTGGGGAAAGGGAAGGTTAGGGCTCTTTGAAAACACATAGTACGACGCCCATCTCTGCGCTCTCCTACTCACCAGGGGAGGTGTGAGCGAAGGAGATGACACAGCGCCACTCCGTCGTGGAGCGCGTGGTCAAAGTTTACTATTCTGACCGGCTCAGGGCTGCCAGATGACGCGTTGACATGAAATGAGAGCCAACGCAGGAGAACTCCTTCGGACACAGAGTAGACATTCGACCCTTCAAGGTCGCCATTTACTCTAGGGACGCAAAAGAACGTTGGGTATAGAGTAATGAGGATTATTGCAGATATTCATAGGGACACGGCCGAGAACTTTTCAATAAAGGTTTCCCAGGCTATGACCGACAACGAGGCAGAATGGCTGAGCGGGCAAAGGTGAAGAAAGGGGGAAGGAAATGAGGAACAAGAAGACAGCAGTTAATAGCGGTACCAGCAATTGAGTCAAGAAATAAACGAGCGAAAAGTAAGGGAATAGCCGAAATCGATAGACATGACAGCTTTAAAACATACTCAGGCGCGGCACCGGAGACTGATGCCTTGCTAGCATGGCTTGAAGGCCTAGAAACAGATGTCCGGGCCCTTTGTTTGGAGTCCTCACCCTTCTCTCCTCTATCCTTCCGTGGGCTGGCTGCCTCCGAAACAGGGTAGCCTGGAAGGTTCACTAAACTCTTAGGCGTGATTCGCTGGAGAATAAATATCTTCGCTAGCTGATAGAGCACGCTGGTCCACCCTCTGCGGCTGAGCTCCAGCCATCTATGCTCCCAGTACCTCTGCTTCAGATTTCCCTTCACCAAACAAACAGGGGAAGAACCCAAAGTTTGGGAAGACCCAACTTCCCTGTCTCCGGCACATGCTGCTTCTTTCCCAGAGAGAGAGCGGGAGATCTCATCTACGGTTGTAGTCGGAAGCTCAATGGCCAACTCTCGTCCCATGACAGATAGAAAGCCATCTCTATGCAAAAGATGCTCGGGTCTGAGGTCCGCCAGCAGTGCTCCACAGCTCTTGAGATAGGCGAGGAGCTCCTTGTACTGCCCAAGCAGCATAGAGGTATATTCTTGCTTCAACGCAGTGTTGCCGTTGTGAGCTACAGAGTGGACGACAGTCACCTTAGAATTGAACTTCTTTCCCGTCATTGCCTCAATGGCCTCCATTACCGGCTTGCCGGAGGCGAGAATGAGGCTTTCGGGAATAGAAGAGAGGCGGTTCTTGCCAAACATATTACAGCTGAACCATTCTAAGGAGAACGCACACTCCTCACGGCATTCTGGGACAGAGTCGGCAGAGTCAGAGGGGGTAGACATGTCCGTCGACCGGGCCCTCCCACTTCCTCCTTCCCCTTTGGCCTTTATGGACTTCTTCTCTGAAAGGATAACAGGAAATCCTTCCCCTGCGGAAGTGAGATCGTAGTTTCCCCTCTGTGCTAAGAGAAAGGGAAATATTGAGAGGATCGAGTTGTCACTCATCCCGTGGACCGGGAGACTGAAAATGTTCCCGTCATTGTCGAAGAACTCAATCTTGGCGCTAAAACTACGGTAACGGCAGAAGGAAAGGGAGATGGAGAGATGGTTAAGACCTAGGCTTGCTGTAAGGGAAGTCCGTATATATTATAGAGGACAGAGGAGAGCAAGAACACTGCTAGCAAAGAAGCTAGAGGCGGAGGGAACGGGTTCTCAACCCCCAACTTGGTGGGTTGCTTTGTCAAAGTCAGGCACATTGACACTTTACTTTTTAAGCAATTGAAGTCTTCCGTTTTACCTTAGCGGCTTCTTGGTCACAAAAGAAACCTCCACAGTCACAGCAGGGTTACCTAATCCCATAGTCTTCCCATGCGGAAACGAAAGACTGAGAGGCGCGTGTGCCGAGTCCAGCGGTAACTTGTATTGCAGTTCTAGAGAGTCGTAGCCCATGTTAAATATCTGAAATTGATAGCTGCTACGCAGAGAGAGAGGGACGATGGGAAGAACAATTTCTGGGCAGGAAAAGGCCATGCGAGGCCACGTTCCTCTGCCCTGCAGCTCTATCTCCTGATACTTTTTCCTGGTCGGGGGGGCTGATGGGTTCTCTGTGAACGTAGAGGAACTTATTGTGTTAGAGTCGCTGATGCTAGCAGTCGATAAACACTAAACAGAAAGGGAGAGCTTTCACGGGACGGCATAGTTGGCACATCTCTAGGAAGGTACTTTAACTTCTAAATATAAAGAAACTTCCAGAGAGCTGAAGGGTTAACAGTCACAGAGCTCTAAGAGTAGTCAAGGAACAATCACATAGACCTGGCTTATCGAAGAAAGGGGCTTGATTGTCAGTAAGTCCAAAGAGAAGGATACAATATTGATCAATCAGCCAAGAAGCGACGCAGGAAGTGGCTTACCTCTTTCCGTTATGAAGACTACAAGACGAGTATTATGCACCTTAGGAGCGGTCGGTTGATAGGTGACACGCACTGCTGCTCTCCCACCCACCTCCAACAGCCCGGAAAGAGGTGAGAGGAGGAAGGGAGAAGGAGAGGCGCTCTTTCTACCAGTAAAGAAGAAAACGTCAGTGACTAGGATACATAGATAAGCGACTCCATATCCCAGACCAAAGAGCGGCTAGAGACGCTACAACCTTCAATGGAAAAATTTGCGGAGTACTACATCTCTTTTCTCAACTGTGTGTCTCGCCCACTTACCCTCCTTTCCATTCTACCCCCGCTAGCTCCATCTCCCAAGAGAGCGGTCCTTGATCCTCATTGGTTAGTATCAGCTCTTGAGTCTTCGTCGCCTTTCTTCCGGCTTCCTTTGAAAGTACGACTTCCCCAAAGTCCACAGAGGGCTTGGAAATAACGAGACGAGGACGCACTACATGGCCCCTAACGGGGGTCCGCAAGTGCGGGAGAGAGGTAGAGACTAGAGAGAGAGTGAGAGGAAGCGAGTAGGTGAAACTGCCAATCCCCGTTGGCCGTATGGAGAGGTAAAAGGAAAGCTCTGAGTGTGGCTGAATCTCAATGCTCCAGACTCTTCCTTCTTCCAGAAGGGAGTTTGGCTCCAGCTCCGCCTTTCCTTGCCCATAATCCTCCCTGTCCTCCACTGCAATTCTTGTGAGAGAGGGCATCATCCTCAGAGGCTCCATCGAATTGGACGCAGTGGCGAACTCTCCCATTGCACCTTCAACAATGGACGCAGATTCATCCATGGGTAGTAGAGGCAGTACTGAAAATTCCGACAGACTTCTTAAATCAAGCAGTAGAGAAGCCATAACGTCACCTTTGTTCCCTATCGTGACCTGATGGAGTATCAGATAATGAGATGCCTGGGCTGAAGAAAGTAGTGATAGGTGGGCGGGAGAGCAGCAGTGCGGGAAGGTAGTGATAGAAACTGAACAAGGGGAAAATAAGACAACTATGGGTGACAGCGTTACAGGGAAACCGAAGTAGGAGAGCGCGTTTTTCTTACCAATTGCCTATCCTCGTTCCCCACCGCGATTTCCCCAAAGTCTACGGCGGACTGCTTCACCTCAACTTCCGGGACCATAGACGCCCCCAGCACAGGCACTTTAAGAGGTCTACCTCCCCGCGGGATCACCAAGATTGCTGCACCGTCCAAAAGCAGGGGAAGAGATAGAGTGGCAGAGACCACTAAATCCGCTGTCTCTCCCGCACCGATTGATATGATTGAGGAAGAGAGTTTGATTCCTGTCCGCGAGGCTGGGGGACTCTCCAGGAATAGAACAGTTCGGGAGTTGCCCATATTCTTCAAGGTGAGAGTCTTGCACTGTGAGCTTCCCACCGCAAAGAGTCCAAAATCTACTTTGGGTGAACCGCTTGCACTGCAAGAGAGGTCGATCGAATGAGTGAGATAGAAGGCGCTTAGTCTCAAACAGTCACACAACATTGCAGGTAGAGCTCGGATGGAGTTCGAGAGATGGCAAGAGAGGCAAAGAAGAAGCACCGATTTCAGAGCTTCGCAAGGTGCAAAAAGGAAGAGAGGTAAGCTTGAAGAGAAATAGGGTTGATAGAGGGCACCTTCCGCTTGTGGCTCCTTTCTCCTTCACAATGACCTTTGGTTCCTCGCATACGCCGACGCAGAGAAGCTTCTCGTCTTTTCCACCAGCCACCTTCAAGGTGCACTCTACCTCTTTCTTGGCCCCTGGGGCAGGGACAAACTTGACCTCAACTAGCTTGATCCCTCCCCCGGCGGGGACGGAGCCGGATGGAGGAGAAAACTTGAACACTTCCTCCTTCCCAACTTCCCAACGGAAGTCACAAGGTGCATTCCCGGAGTTTGTTAGGGTCACAGTATTCGATATCTGTGCGCGACAACCAAAAAATAACGTGAGAAGGGGATAGACTCAATTTACCTTCCGACTTCGTGTCCCAGCACCTCTTCCTATCGTTCCATGATGCTCTCGATCCACCTCCTATTCTTGGGTGTGGTTCTCGTTCACCTCGTACTCTAATCTCTCCGCTCCTACCAGTCCATCTATTCCGTTTGACTGTAAAATTATACTGGCATCTCATGCTCCTCTGTCCCCTCCATTGAGTTGCCTAAAGTTGCCTTACCCATGGCTCCACACAATCATCAGAAAATTGGAAAGTGAGCTGTGTGGTCGACAGTTGGAGAGAGACTGGAACCACCTCCGCCCTGACTTGAACTTTCGTGTTGTGCACTCCGTTAACCACACATGTGAAGGACCGACTGAGGTCCTATGATTGAAATAGTTAGCTAAACAGTGAGCAAGATATTGGAAAAGCAAGCAAGACTAGGGGCAACACACATATCCTAAGAGATAAGGAGACCTATAGACTCCCTATGGTAACCACGCATCGCCAAAGAGGGGAAACTAAGAGTCAAGGTGCTTGCTTGTTCAACGTTAGCATGTAAGGAAGTGAATGGAGTTCTAGCTTAGCGAGACAAGGGCCATAACATTTCAAAACACTATCAAGGCGAGAGACAGAGAAGACCGATCATAGAGTGAAAGAAGGTAGGAGCAGTGGTTTACCTGTTCCACCCTTGCCATCAGAGTGATATCAAAGCCAGCAGTGGCACCTGGGGGAACGACCTGGCTCTGAGGAGATGACTGGACAAGCTCGTCCGCGGTGATTAGAAGCTCAACGAGCACACTCTCGGACCTTCCGTTGATGACAAAGAACGAACGCTTATTGAGGCTGTTCACCGAAACTCGACCAAAAGAGAGCGCTTTCGGACCTATTGGTTCAACAGCAGACGTAGACAGAGGCTAAGAAAAGGCTGTTGGGAAGGAGTTTGCATCTCCTCAAAGCTAAAGCGTAGTCCAATCGAACCATCCACTTTATCAGATTTTTTGTACGTTATTCTCTCTTGTACTTTGGTCTTTCCCTCACCTAATTGCACGAGGGTTAACTCCTCAGGAGGTATCGTGACCGCACATTCCTTTATTTCAGCGGGGCTGACAGGCTTTGGCTTGAACTTCTTCTTTATAAGCTTCGTATCGTCCAGTTGCGAAATACTTGCGTGAAATTGGGAGGATCCCTGTTCAGAGCTGCAGAGAGTATCAGCAACAAGCAAGAAGAGATACTGATCAATGACGATATTCGGCCTAGGAAAGAGGAGAGATTAGGCGTCTCGACCGCTGCCTATTATGCTAGTATCCTTCGCCTATTCTTTTAGACGCTCGGTTCCCTCACTCTTCCTCTTCTTCTCACCTGTAGCCTGCCACGGGTTTCTCAAGCCAGAGTCCTTCGGTCGCCTTAGGCAGTCGGAGTTGGGCCGGTGCCATGGCACTCTGAGGCATAAGCCCCAGGCTTAAAGAATCCTGACAAGGCGAAAGAAGAAAGGGCCTGAAGTAAGAAACAGAATTGGTTGAAGTGCATGACGTATATGGAGCAGGGTAAGACCTGGAGAAGGCCTGTCATCGTGAATTAGAGAGCAGGAGAAGAGGGCAAAATGGTAGAGAGAACTAAAATAGAACAGGTGCCTGGCGGCCGATGTCCCTTACCAGAGGGTCAGTGGACCTTTTGGCTATGCGCGCAGCCCTGCTCTCTTCTTCCTTCTTTAGGCCTTCTTCCCGCCTTTCTCTTTCTTCTTTTAGATACTCTGTATACTTCTCCTTGTTCTCCTGTCTCTCCAGCTGGTGCGGAACACTGTAGGTGAGCTGTGAGTCCGCCTGCGGAGGAAATTCGACCTTTTCCCAGGCAGGTATCCGACGAAAGGTGCTTCCAGGTTCGGAGATGCTGACTGTCGACGTGGATAAGACAACACGCCCATAGTTAGTGAAGATGTACTCGAAAGAAAGAGATACGGCAAGTAGTTATCGATACAGCGATAGAGCAGCACCAACGTACTCTCTTTCGTCACAAACTTCAGCTTCGGCTCAAAATCCTCCGGCAGCGCCTCCGTACCCCCCGGGTATTGTCTCGTAGGGCCCACAGACGTACAAGAACCCTGTAGACGTAGTGCCAAAGTCTGGACACCCTTGTTGATTGCCACTTGAAGAGTGCTCTATTGCGTGGAACGGGTAATCGGTGGGAAATGTGGGTCAATGCTGAGAAAGAGAGAGGCCATAGAAGGAAGCGAAGAGGAGGGATGGAAGGGGGTGGGAGGGCAAGGAGTAATGGCACCTTAAAGTTACCCAATTGATTAGGGAGGAAGCTTACGACTGCCTTTTGCGTCTGCAGGGGCTGCAGAACACCCTTGGTAGGATTGACCGAGAAGTGAGGAAGCTGCAAAAAAGAGAGAAAGCAGGACTAATCAGCAGTTTCCTATTTCATACTCTGACCACAGCGGCTACCCCTCCCAATTGAGTATTCCTTACCCTCCACATTGGGCTGCCACCTAGCTCTAAGTTTGTGCTATGCTAGCTGGTGCTAGTGGCGCATTGTCTGATCACCCCTCGAAGACCTGCCACTCTCAGCTATAAGAACCTCTCTCGCTGGCTCTATTTCTAATAGTGTCAAACCTTGTTAATTGAAAAGTCCACCGGGAGCTCTCCGCTGTTTTTGATGGCCACAAGAACATCTCTGCGATCCCCTGACGGACATTCTCCAAAATTGATGTCTGGCTGGTCTAGAGAGACTTGTAGCGGCGTGGCCTATGAAGAGTAGGTGGCATAAAGGAAAGGAAGAGGATATTAGGAGAGATGTGACGCATAGTTATAATGAGCGTCGAAAGAAAGGAAGTGGATATTAGAAGTGGCCATAGGACTGAGCTGTCGCGCAGTGGAGAACGGGCCAAAACGAAAAAGATACTAGCTGTGAGATGACATTAGCCATGGCTATAGGCGACAGTGAGAGGCCCATCATTCCCATGAGACTTGACGAAAACGAACAACCAAGATGAGACAGGAATGATGTGCAAAGAGACCCCATACATAGGTCTAATCATCTCGTCCCTCGCACCTTTCCCGACATTTTGACAGAAATTTCTGTCTTCAGCTCCGGACTCGTGATGACGGCGAGCTCCTCTAAAGCCTTTGACTCTAAAGTACTCGAAAGCTGCGATTTGAAGCCCTTTCCTGGTTGTGGAACTTGCGGAGAGAAGCTGAAGGAAAGCGGGACGCGAGAGTAGGGAGCCATGACTCCCTCCCAGGGTATGACTGACATTGCCTTCAATCCATTGCTGACAAAGACAATGGAAGAAGTACGAAAGTCAGGAGATCGACAAAGATCACGTGAGCTGGGACAGCAGGCAAGCGGCGTGGATGGCCCGTAGAGACAACCTCACGGACGGCTATGGCACTGTAGATCGTGATAAAATACAGTGACGAGCTTACCTGCCCCCTGAGACGCTCTTGGACGAAGTGTCCTCTTCTGATGCTGATTCTCCTACAGCTACTTGAAATGTGATTTTCTTGGGTCCATTATTAATCAGATAGGCGGTTACATTGCGTTTCTCTCCGTAATGAAGGATACCAAAGGGAATTTTGTTCAAGGGTGTCCCGGAATCTAAACAGCGCACATCTATGTTAGGCTGCATGCATCGTATGATCGTGAGAGTGAAGAGAGCGAAATGGAGCAGAGAGGCCTGCGAAATGTGAAGGACAGGGGAGTTTGGAACGAAGGACAGTCAAGAACCAGCAGTCACCTGGCAGTTGAAGATCAAGCTTTTGCTCAACAACTGTGGCACTGATGTCTAACACTCTCTCCACACTGCCAGCAATGCGCACTGTAGCCAGTGTCCTGAAGTCTCCCGAGCTTTCTGGGCTTAGTTCTACCTTCACAGTAAGCTTGTTGTGGGGAGCGGCCGTAGTTGGAGGAATGACGCCTAAAGATTGAGGTAAGCTTCTTTGTATCGCATCCAACCTCCTGACCCTCATCCTTCCCTCAGCAGTTCCATCCAGTTTCTCTCTCTTTCTCTCCCTTCCGCTCTCTGTCTTTCCCTCCATTCCATCTCCACCACTTCTCTTCCTTTTCTCTCTGTCCCTCTCCCTTTGCACCTTCTTGTACGAGTTCCATTTCATGGTCCATCTAGGTTCTACACACATGGAACCTCATCTGATGATGGACATTCATCTAACAGCCGTCAATTCCATATCTCTCACAACTCTCGGTTAGGCCGTTCTTTCTACTCCCATCACATTGTCATCCACCCCTTACGCAACCTGTGCACTCCCACTGGCCGTGTTGCTCACCTTCTCGAGGTGTGATCTTCAGTGGCAACTTGTCATCGTACGCGATTGAGAACTCCGCATCTCTGTGACCCGTGTTGACGAGCTCAATGCACTGCGCTGCCGGATTGTGCATTGTCACTACTCCCAAGTTCACGAAGCCATTGAAGGTAATGTTGCCGCGAGGAGGTTTGGCTGTGAGTGGAATCTCTACCATGCCAGCCTCACAATGTACCTTCACGCTGTCGTAGATGTCGGATGGAGTCTCAGGATTTTGACTGTTAGAGGTCTTGGGTGCAGGGAGAGTGAAGTGCACCTCTGCCTTGGCCGACATTCCTGGCGCGATTCCACCTGAAGGCTTGTACTCCAGCCGAAAGTACTTGGTGGTGGGTGCCGAGAAGCGGACCCTAAGCAACTTGCTTGAGTGATTCTGGATCTCCAGAATCGTTACATAGAGAATGCCGGGCTCACAGCCTTCGAGATCAATCCGTGGAGGGTACACTCTCAGCTTGCCTCGCACTTCTCCGACGGCTGTAGATGTGGACAGTTCGCTTTCGTTATTGGTTGAGGCGCCACGTCCTTGGGAGAGCTTTTTAGGGCTTTCATGAAGCTTTCCATCGCTTGAGCGCTTCGGAGCAACAGCTCCATCTCTCACCTCTCCAGGCATGGTGGGCATAAAGGTTAGCTTCGTCTCCTACAATCCTTGTCACCTCGTGCTACACCGTCCTCCCAACCTAGTAGCTCCACTATTTCACCTTAGGGGGAGATCGAGCGACTGACCGGCCATCGTTGACTCTACTGAAGCTTCAAACTGCGCCTCATACGCCGCAGCTCTGACAGTTCAAGATGACTTTGCCCTTCTGCCTTCTGCCTTACACCTCGGTGCTGCTGCCCTTCCTTGCTGTCCCGCCAATAGGTACGAGTCCTGAAGAACGTTACAAACACAGCAAGCCCTTCCACTGCCCCTGGGGGTGCTCTGTGGCAAGTGCATCTCCTCCCTCTCGCCTTCTCTCCTCGTTTATAGTATCCCTGTCTCTTTCGTCTCTCTCCCTAACTCTTTCTCTCACCTTCCGTGTCTGTTTCAGCCGTGTAACATTTTGGTTTATCGTGGAAACTAAAGGCCTTACCATCTGCTGCGCTGCTTCATCATAATCGAAGTTGGGCCGCACTCTTCCTTGATTGAACTGTGAGAACGTGCTGCTAACTCGCGCTCGCACCGCTTCATTACGTTCTGTCTCGGAAAAGGGTTGGTCGACTCTAGGTAGCTCTACAGTCGACGGGCAACGATGTGGAACAAACTGCAGGACTCCCTATCTTCTGTCTCTCGGAGTAGTCTCACGGAGAGGTATGGACGCGGATCTCAGCAGCTGCCCCAGCGCCCTAGATCCTCATCTCAGGGGCAAAGCACCTCAAACAAGCTCTTCAGAGTTGGTAGGTTGCTCTCTTTATAGTTCAAATCTGGGGAGACCTGATGGATTCTGTCCCAGCTCTAGCTGAGAAGGGTCTTGCAGATAATATAGATGCGGATGTAGCGAAACTATCGCAGCCTTTGACGGACAAGCTCCGGACAAAGAATCAGATAGCAACAACCACCAGATCTCTGCAGGTACCGCTACATTGCTCGTTACAGATTTAGTCCTGAACGTTAATTTGTGGCCTTTGTGTGCTATTTAGAAAGACGCAGTAGCGGCTCTGCAGGAGATCAACACGAAGTCTGCCCGTCTGTGCAGCGTGCAGGCACGGACAGTGACTGCCACGCTTTTTAAGGCTGGCCTCGACCCCTATTCCAGGGATGTGTCCAGGGGGAGGAACGAATAGTAGAGTAGCTCTGGGAAAGCGTATCTATTTATCTGTGTAGCAGACCTTCTGAACTTTAGTGGTAAACACTCTCAGAGTGGGTCTGCTGGTTGGATAGGCTGAGTACCAACCTACAAAGAATGGTCTCCAGCTCTTCAACATCTATACTGACTACGGTGTGCTGTTTGAGGTTATTCTGTCTAAGATCGTCAATTTTCTCGGCACAGTCTTCAGTTGAAGCAGGCGATGTAACAGCAGCGTCACTTCGAAAGCCCTTGTAATAATCGAGAGCCCTTATCTCACCATGACTCGGTTCGCTATCTATAAGAATAGGTTGTTTAGTGTCCACACCAGGCTTTAGAGCTGCGAGCGCAGTGACCACTGGCGGTGTGAGCACTTCATAAGAGAGAAGGTCGACGCATGCTCTGAGGATCCAGAAGGCGTCTGACCGTTTGTCAAAGATATTCGAGACCGACCGTGCGACTGTTTTAAGCAGCCCAGGATCACTGGCTGCCCCTTTCCTCTTTGCATTGACATTGATCTCCTGATACACGGTATAGAGTCTGTCCAACGGAAGAGAGCGCTGGTCCCATGGCAGGCCGTCAATTTCTGGGACGACGGGCCCTAGCTCTTCCACGGAGGTCGTACTCCATCTTAAATCTCCGCCAATACCGAACAGCAACGTGTCTTGGACGTCTGTGTCGTTTAAAATGTCTGTCGCTGGCACTAGGTCGTTGACCAGAGGGTAGCTGCTTCGTCCATGTGTAAAGGCCACCCTAATGTCTTCGCTGTTGGACACTTCCTGAGTTCTATCTGTAAGGTCGAGAAGCAGACAGACTCTCTCCACGAGCTCAAAACTCTCGTCCAATCGTCTCTGCGTAGCTTCCCATTTATCCCGCTGGGAAGGCAAGAGATTCAGGATGAGCTTCCAGACTATAGGCCGATAGCTTGAGGGGACACCGAACTGCAGCGCAAGCTTTATAAGATACGAAATATTCACTACATCCTCCTCAAGCAACTGAGAAAAGGAAGCTTGAATGTCGTGGGCCGATCCAACCTTAACACCGAGAGTCTCATAGTAGGCCTTTCGGAAGTTCCGAGGAGGTTGAGGAAGCTGCGGCCTCATCTCCAACAGAGTGGCCCTACTTGGGGCCCAGTGAGCCTGACCGAGTCCCAGACAACAGATGGCACGAACACGACATCGATCCGTAGCTGCGGACGTCTACTCCTCACCTCTCATCTTCTCCAACCCGGGCATTCCTTCTTTCGAAATCACAATTCCTTTTCTGCAACTAGCTGTGTAGGGTTAGGATACAGATGTACGCAGCGCGTCGACATAAAAGTAGCTACACATCTCCAAGAAGCCCCTACATGAGCAACATGCGATCTGTCGCCTGAGAGCCAGCGACAATCATGTTGGGCCGTAGCCTTCTTGCTGCACTTGCGTGCGAAGCTCCGCTGCGGATGGAGTTCTCAATGACATTTCTGCAGCTTTTTGACAGATCATCAAGTGGGTGAGCGACCCCTTATCGATTAATCTATGAAAACTGCCATCGATAATCTATATCAGAGATAACGTAGATCACTTGATGTGATTTTTATAGAACATCAGTGATTCTTCGCGTTACAACTTCCATCATCAGAGTGAAAGGAAACTTCGTCGCCTCGATCAACGCAGCCACCGCTCCTTTCAACACCTTTGAGAGAAAATTACCAAGAACAGCCCGTCAGCCGTCACCCCCGATAGATTCCTCCCGCTCGCTCCGAGCAGCATAAGCTCCTTGAGAAGATTCAAGCCCGGGAGCAACAACATCCAGGCGCAAAGTCTGGTGCAGCCTTATTACATCCGCTCTTTCGCGTTCTTCTGCCGTTGATCGGCCAGGTTAGACTGGAGGGGCAATTCAAAAGACCAGCATGAACCCTTTGCAGCCTGGGCACCCTCATGCCCCCACAGTGCCCAACATACCTGCCGTTGCAGTGGGACCCCTCCCTCGCGGTATCATGTCCACCATGCCTGGCGCCTTTCCGCGACCACCGGCCATGCGTGGCAGAGAATATGAGAGTATTTTGCAGCAACTCGCCCATGCCAACACAAACCTCAGCAAGAGTATGACACTATGCAACAACTTACGCACGGAGAATGATCATATGAAGAGAAGTTGTGAGAAGGCAAGGTTGCACTGATTTACGTCGTCGCAGGGCTGGTCCTAATGCGCTAGAACAGGCAAAAGCTGAGTTAGCAAGATGTAAAGAGAAGAACTCGAGACTGAAGCAGCAGTTGCACGAAGAAGTTGAAATGAGGGTAACACTGAGCTGCCGCGCAGCACTGTTCTGTCTGATTTTTTCTTCTACAGGAAGCTACTTCTATGATATTTTGCGTACTTCCTGGTAGGCTGTTCTGCTCTTCGTTTTGCACTGCCATTTTCTCAATTCGCTTTCCCAGATCCAGCAGGAAGAGCAGCATGAAGTGATCATCAAGCGCTGGAATGAGAGACTGATGGAAAAGGCAAAGGACTTTGAGGTAACCTCTGTGGCGGAGCCTCCACATAAACTCTTTCCGACTTCGGCATAAGACTCCGCGTCTCTTCGCAACTTTCGTTTTCTCGCTTTCCCAGAAGAAACCCTAGAGCTCTTCTTTTCTACAATGCATGGCTGAGTGTACCGTACTCTCCTCCTTTTTACTTAGCTATTAAGGGATCAGTTAGAAAGCAGTAAAGAGCGAGAACGAGACGCTGGACGGGAAAAGAGTCCGAAAGAGAAGGAGTATGAGGATAAAATCAAAGAACTCCTTGGAGAGGTAAGCAGAACATC